>PVJO010010825.1:27950-62533 GCA_004026905.1 Hystrix cristata | reverse complement strand
TTTTCTTTTTTTTTTTTTTTTTTTTTTTTTTTTTTTTTTTTTTTGTTTTTTTTTTTTTTTTTTTTTTTTTTTTTTTTTGTTTTTTTTTTTTTTTTTTTTTTTTTTTTTTTTTTTTTTTTTTTTTGGTGCTGGGAATCAAACTCAGGGCCTTGTGCTTGCAAGGCAAGCACTGTAACCACTGAGCTAAATATCCAGCCTGAATCTGTGTTTCTAACATGCCTTCCAAGTGAACTGGGAGTGAAGCTTAGGGAGGGGTGCTGCCTGTACAGCATGGGAATAGAAGAAAGACAGCAGCTCGGCTTGCCTGATGGGCTGGCTTGTCCCTGCGTTCCCCAGACGACAATCCCCGCAGGGTCACAGTGCGCCCCGCCTGGGGCAGTTGCAGCCAGCGCCCAAGATTGTCACTCCTGTTGTTTGCATGTGCACTGTGCCAGGCGTCTCAGAGCCCGGTTCGGAGCTCTCCTTGCTTAGATGAATCTTTCTAAGCGAGTCAGAGTTCCGTATATGATTCCTGTCTGTGCTGACAAAGCGTGAGCTATCTTTTTTTTTTTTTTTTGGCATGAGCTACTTTTAACTAACACTGTGTACCCACAACATTCTCACCGTGGTGAATCCAGTACAGATTTTTTCCTTTTTTTTCTTTTTAAGAAGACGTGAGGACTAGATCTGTGGCACAGTTCAAAGAGGGATTGAAATCACTAATTTCCCAGCACCGGAACCTGAGGGATTTCAGCAGCTTTAGCAGGAAAGCCACATAGCTGGCATTCTTGGGTAATAAGCCCTCTTCCGGTGTGTGTGGGTTCGAGAAAGAGCAAGGACAGATTCAGCCTGCGGACAACTTCGCAGCATGTTTAACGGGAGCTGAGACCGATGCGGAGCCCGGCAGGAAAGGGCTGCCTCTCGAGTGCGCTGTGTGCTTTGCAGATTACACTGGAGAGAGCTTCTTCCTCCAGCGCGCCCTGAACCCCGCGTGCTGGCGCGGAACAAGAGGCGCAGGAAGTGGAAGGAAGGCGCGATCGCCAGAGAGCGGGGATCCGGAGCCGGGACGTTTGCATTTCGCAGGAGGGCACGCTGGGGGCGCTGGGGGCACCGGGCGGCTCTCTCGCTTTCCCAATTCTCCTTCCCGTGGCATTTTGACTGCTGTCATTTGCACCGGCGTCTTCCACACGCGCGGCCCTGCATGTCCGCCTGCTCGCTGCTCCCGCATCACTGATGAACAGGTCTCGTCTCCCACATTTGCGGACAGGACGTGACAGGGCCAGGCCCAGACTCAGCCCCGACCGTGGGCAGCTGTTGCCGCTTCCAGGTCCGTCCGAGGTGGGAGGAAAACTTAGACTTTGACCTGGGGCTCAGAAAGCAGGTTCACTTTCCACAGACGAAGAGCGCGCAGTGTAACCCCCGGCGGGAGGCAGGGACTCTAGGCATTGTGTGGGCGATGAGGCCGAAGGCGGGTACCCGGTTGAGGAGTTTGTCCCCAGGCCTACTGGGGGCAGTTTGTACCCAGCCACCACCTGTCCCGTGTCACAAGGGCAATGGATGCTGTTTGGTGTGAGTCTCGAGGGGCTGTGAAGCCACAAGCAGTCAGGACAGCCCAGAGCTGCATCATCGGATGCAAGAATAGCAATTTCCCTTCGAGTTCTGGTAGAGAGTCGCTGCGATCTACCAGGGAATGTTTCACACTTCTAATGAAAGAACCACACCTACAAACAGTTGTGTGACTTTTCCCTGCTGGGCCTAATGAGGATAAAGCTGAGTTATGTTAGCAATTAAACAATATCTTTAAGTATCTTTTCATCTTAGAACACAATCACATAAGATTACGAGTTTTGTTGTGTGTGTGTGTATTATCTTTTTTGCAGTACTTGGGATTGAAACCTTTTTTTTTTGCAGTACTTGGGACTGAAACCTTTGCACTGAGCTACATCCCAGGCCTTTTTTTATCTTTTATTTCAAGATAGGGGCTCACTAAATTGCTAAATTGCCCAGGCTGGCCTCTAATTTGTGATCCTCCTGCCTCAGCCTCCCAGAGTGCTGGGATTACAGGCATGTACCACTATGCCTGGCTTTTTGCCCCTTTCTTAATTCATCTGTTTACTTCTGGGTAGTAGTCACTTTCTGTATGTGTGTGTGTGTGTGTGTGTGTGTGTGTGTGTGTGTGTTTCTCACGGAACTCAGTGATACGAATAAACCATATTAGAAGGGATACTTGCAAAGCCCACCTGGGAAACGTATTTCATATCATGATTGTAACTGACCCTACACGGCAAGTGTGACTTCAAAGCACTCTCGCTTCCATTGTCTCAAACTTTCAAGCTGGTGAAGTGCTAACATTAATCCCATTGCACAGGTTAGGGACACGATATTTCTCAGGGTCATATAGCTAGTAAATAGTGGAGCCAGGCCATGTGTAGTGGCACACGCCTATAACGCCAGCACTAGGAAGGCTGAGGCAGGAGGATCGTCGAAAGTTTGAGGCCAGCCTGGGCTACACAGCAAGTTCCAGGACATCCTTCGCAAGACCCTATCTCAAAAAACAAAAACAAAAACAAATTGTACTTTTAAGAAAAACCACAGAGCTAGGCGTGATGCCCTCACCCTAGGACACCTTTGGCTGTAAGCTGGGCCTACACTCTGTACAAATTCACAAACCGCACTGATTTCGGCCTCCAGGACATGCACGCACACCCGGCCCCGCCCTGCCACCTTCACAGTGGGTGCTCATTCCTGCTAAGTGAATCTTGTCCAGGCCGCCTATTGCTGCATCCCGTAAACACTTTCTGTGCCGGGAGCCAGTGAATTTATCCCGTGGATGAGAGTGGAGGCTGCCCCGTCCTCTCTGAGGGCCCACCTGGACCCCCTCCAGTGGTCTGATCTGCCCACCCCTTCATGCCCCTGCACTCCCACTGTGTTGGTTTGGCTCCCTGGCCCGGGTAGCAGTTTACAGTCCCTCCTGATCTACCGGTGAAGGCTGACAGAGGTGACCTTGCCTTACCTCCAGTCTCAAATTAGTTCTACCCGTCGTTGAGATCGAGCATTGGCCCACGTTACTTTGGTTCCGCTTAGTCTGTATTTATCTTACCGGACCCCGGTTCAGTGTTGTTGAAGGTCACCTGGGATATTGGCGGCAGTGACGAGGGGCGATGGTCAAACTATGAAGCTCGGGTGTTTACCCAGCTTGCAAGCTGGTTTGCCAGATTTTAACAGATGCTGGTATGTAACACAAGTCTCTTGGGCCAGAGAAAAAGGACTATTAGAGCGCAGCAAGCGGCTTGAAGTCCCTTGCCCTTGAGTGACCCGGGCTGACACAGGTGGGTGAGGACGGAGGCCGAGGCAGGCAGCGTTGTATTACAGGAGCAGAGCCCTGAGCTCAGGGAACCTGGACCGCTTAGGCTGGACTTTAATTTGACTGTGAGCCCAGGCTGGCCTCAAAGTCACAGTGATCCTCCTGCCTCTGCCTCCTGAGTGCTGGGATTGCAGGCGTGTGCCACCACACCCAACTTTTATTTTGTTCTTTAATTTACTTATGCTTCGGGTTTCTCATATAAAAGAAATGATTTGATATTTGTGCTTGTGTTTGAGAACCCAGACAAATGAATTGTACTGATGCATGCTGTTAGTTAACAATAGTGGAAACGGAGTGTACAGTATATGACAACTCTCTGCTATTTTTCCAACTTTTCTACAAATCTAGGACGATTGTTAAAAAATTTTGGTTTTGGTTTTTTGAGAGAGTCTTGCTATTAATATTCTTATTATTTTTGGTGCAGGTGATTGAACTCAGGGCCTTGTGCTTGCTAGGCAAGTGCTCTACCCCTTGAGCTAAATCCCCGACACCTAAAATCATTATTTTTAAGTTTTTTAAAAAGTGCATCTGCCCTTCGCTCTGGAGGCAGGTGCTGTTCTATACCTGACATGCCGCTGACACAGTGCACGATGATGGAACCCTTGAGGAGAGAGCAGGATCGCCTGGGGCAATCGCCGGGGCACCCACCCCTCTGTCTACACTGCCAGGGCATCTGCTAATTTCCCTGTAATGTGTCAGTCCATGGCCGTTCTGACTGGCCTGTGCAGTTCGGTTTCTCGCCTGTAACATATGCCTGAGGTAAAGCACCAAGCGGAAAGGGCTATTCAGCGCCCAGTGTAGGGCTCAGGACATGATCTGGTGGCCCTGTGGCACACCTCGGCTGGCGCCGCATGGGACTGATCAGCTGGCAGTGGCCAGGAGGCAGAGAGACAGCGAGCCAGCGCTCTCAGCCCACTCCCCCTGTTGAGGGCAGCCCCCAGCAAGACCTCCACTAGGCGCTGCTCTCGATCACAGCCTGGGAGGATCACAAGGAGAACTTGTCTCGAAAGAAAAATAATTTAAAAGAGAGCTGGGGACATAGCTCCTGAATTGTGAAGCCCCCGAATTCCCCACCTCCCGATGGCATCATGTGGAGAAAGAAGCTGTCAACACGTAGCATTGGGGACATTCCAGTTCCAAACCATGGCAGCACTGAAAACAAGTATTCATCGTTTTTGCTGATAATTTTTGTGTTAACTACTTTGAAAGATAAAGGTGAATAAAGTCAAGAATTTGGTGCAATCACAAACAGGGACTAAGAGACACTGTTTCTATTTATTAAATACATGCTATTTTCTAAATTGATTGATATAACAACTGAACACTGACTTCCTGTGCTATTACACTATTACTGTGAGATGAAAATTGAATAAATCTAGTCCATAGGCAACCATTTTTCAGTACAGAACACTGGTTGTTCACTATCTGCTGTGCCATTTAAAGACGGATTAACCAAATTAGGAAGCAACAATAAAAGAAGAAAACCCTGAAATGAAGGTGGAAGGGCAGCACTGAGGCAGGAGATTAGGGCGTGGCCAGCCAGCTGGGCAAACGGGCACAACCTGTCAATCATGGGGATCCAACAGAGGTGCAGAAAGACAATTCCCAAGCTCTGCAGAGAGGGCTGTCTTCAGCCTTTCTGGCACAAGATCAAGCAGGTTTTTGATAGGTTGTCTTAGATCTGACGTCAGCCCGAGAGGTGCGGGATACAAAAGATGGCAGCCATTGAGCTCTTAGCCTATGTTCTCTTTTTCACAGGGTCTGCTCTCACCCTGCAGAGTGTACTTCTCTTTTTGCTTTTAATTGGCCCACACCACTCTGCAGAGAACATTTCTTTTTATACCTTTAATAAATGTAAAACCTCGCTACTTTTTTTGCACTTGGCTTGACCAATTCTTTGTTCAGGACCAGAAGAACCTGGAAAGAGTCTCTAGAAGGAGTCGCCAGAACCCCAGAACCCTGGTAACAGAACTGCTTCTAAAAAGTCATTTTCCTGTTTCTATGAACATTTGCTGATCTTAAGAAAATTTCATAACATTTCTGTGGAGATAAAGACAAAGATGACCACTTCTATGGCCCAGGGGCCAAGAGTACAAGGGACAGAAGACAGGCATTGCTGGGCGGCTGCCTCCTCTCCTCCCAACCTCTGCCTCGCAGTGTCTGAAAGCCGGCCTTCCCCGTGGTTGTGCAATCCAGCGCAGCTCCCACTTGCTGCATGTTCGCCCTGCACCAGTTATTCAGGCTTCTGTAAGGCAGGAAAGTGTAGTGCACGGGTGTCTGTGGACAGAGAGGCTCCTACAGGACACACCCCGGTGGTTCGGCCAAGCGGGAGAGTGACGGTGATGTTTATTTTCTTTTTGGTGGTCTGTGTTTTCCATTTTTTGAACAATTAATAAGTTGCAGTAACAGAAATAAGTGAGACACATGTTTAAAAAAGGCTGTTATCCTGAGCTGGACTAGCTGGACATGACGGTGCACATCTGTAATCCCAACTATTCACAAGGCTGAAACCGGAGGCTTGCAAATTCAAGACCAACTGGGTGGGACCCTGTCTCAAAATAAAAAAATCAAAAAACAAATAAAGGATGCTTTAAAATGTTAAAAAAAATCAAAAAGTTTGCAGAATATAGCTCAGTGGTAGAGTGTCCCTGGGTTCCTGCCTAGTATCCACCCCAGCAAGGAATGTGGGAATCTGAAGATTATCATGGGTCTGGTACCAGAGTCCTTGGTCTTGGCGCTACTGGCACTTTAGATGATTCTATTTAGGGACTGCCTTGTGCATTGCGGAATGTTTTATGGCATCTCTGGCTTGGCCTTCTGGTTGGGGGTTGAGGGCCCGTGCATGCGAGTCCACCAGGGGATAAAAAGGAGGAGAATGGGAAACTCAAGCATATCTGAGAATTTGTCTGTCCCTGGAAATGTCAGCATTTTCAATAAAAAAGTAAACTTTGCTGAAGGTGAGGATGATGAAGAAGAAAATGATGATGGCTTTGCTGAGGAGGAAACTGAAGACAATCTCCAGTGAAGACATTCAAGAGATAGATACTCCAGCCAGCAATGCACAATTATCAAGAAATCACTCAAAACTAGCAACACCAAGATCAAAGGTCAAGATCCTTCACAACAGCGAAGAATTACCGAAACATGGAAGGACCTAGTTCTGCAGAAGACAATGCAAACATGCAATCAAGTATGGAAAAAGCTGGCTCCCCTCCTGAAGCAGAAGCCAAGTTCATCAATTCTGAGACACCTCTGCATGGCCTACCAGACGGTTATTCCACACCTGTGATGGTGGAGGAAATCTCTTTAAGAAAATAGTTTGTCTATTTATTTATCGACAGGGTCTTGCTACCTATTCTGGGCTGGCCTTGAACTTACTATTTAGCCTCAAACTCATGGTGATCCTCCTGCCTCAGCCTCCCAGGTGCTGGGATTATAGGTGTTAAATTTTAAGTAAAGTGAAATAAAGTTTAAAATTCAATTCCCAAGTTACACAAGCCACATTTCAGGTGCTCATTAGTGAATACCGTAAGGGCAGCACGGGCACAGAAACCTTTATCTACAATGTGTGATTTACAAAAAAGTGTTTCAGGCTCATTTTGAGAGGCAGGACGAAGTTTCTGGAATTTCTGACAAGTGTCCAGTGCTGCATTGTAGAACTGGACATGGTACTTATTTCGGATAACTGGGTAGCTCGGTTGGTTTTCGCTTTCTGAAAACGTTTAATACCGAGGTTCTTGGAAATTCTGGTGGATTTCTGCAGGGACACATGACAGAAATGCAGGGGATGGATGGGTCAGACAGCCTGGGCCCAACGCACCGACCATTTCCGGGGTGTCTTCGGCGTGCCAGGCCCTGTGCCCACGCGCGCCCACGTCTTTGTGCGCCCGGCTCCGCGGCCTTTGGTTCGTCACCTGCGCGCGCTGTAGACCCACAAGCATCCAGTCAGGAAGCCCTGGAAGTCCGTCAGTGTTTCTGAATCGTCACGTCCAGCTTGGGCCGGTTCCACCCGCCTCCCCCAGCTAACAGGACTCGCGGCCTGCCCGGCTTCCCGGGAAAGGCCCCGCAGCCGGCTCCGCTGAGTCCCGCGGGTGTCCGCGCGTCCCCGAGAGACAGGCCCGGGCGCGGGGACGAACTCGCCCGCAGAAACCAGAAGCCGGCGGAAGCCCAGGACTGGAGCGGAGCCCGCGAGCCCCGCCCACCCGGAAGCCCGCCCCTCGCCCCGCCCCGCCCACTGGCCACCGCCGGACCAGCCGGGGCGCCTCGCCCGCCCCTTTCCCCGCCCCTCGCCGGCCTCCCAGCCCCGCCCCTCCCTGGCGGCGCTGCGCCTGCGCAGTGGCGCGGGCTGTCAGCTGACGGCTGCGGCGGACACGTGACTGGCTCCGTGGGCGCCGGGGTCGAGCGAGCCGTGAGGCCGGAGCCCAGGACCGGAGCGATGGAGCATTGAGCCGTTAACGTCTGCCAGGCCGTCTGTCTTCCTCGTCTGGCGCCTGCTGGGTCCGTGAGCAGTGGCCGTGGCCGGTGGGGGCCGTGCGCTGGGCGCCGCGGGAGCACGGGGCGGGCGCGAGCCAGGCCGAGGCGCGGGGCTGCGGGCGCGCTGTGTCTGTTCCGGGCCGCTGCCCCGCGACCTTGGGCCGGGCCGGGCCGGGTCTCTAGGGAAGGAGTAGGAGGGGAGGGGAGGGGGGTCCTGGGGGCTGGCTGCTGGCTGGTGGCCGGTGGCCGAGGCAGGAGCGGCGTAGCGGGTCCCGGGCCTCCTTCCTGGGTGGGGGTCGCAGCGAAGGCGCGCCGCCTCATGGAGGGGTGGGAGGTGACAGCGGCTCAGCTCCGGGCCTGGGTGGCTGTGTGAGGTCACAGCCAGTGCAGGACCCTTCCCGGCTGTAGCGCTTGGTGTGAGCGGGGACGGGCGCTTAAAGGGCTAGGAGCTCCACGCTGCGGGCGGGGGCTTCACAGGATATCGGGTCCTTCCAGGTAGGGAAGAACAGGACTCCAGGGAACGCGAAGAGGATTTATTAGAATGGGGGAGGGATAGGCCCGAACTCCCGAAAGGGAACTTGTTCCTAAGGCCAGTTGAATCACCTGAGAGGCAGAGGAGCAAAAGGGAAGGGACTTCTCTTTGCAGAGGAAAAATCTGGTCTGTTAAGGGAAAATCTAGGGTCTCAGAGAGCGCTCAGTACTTACCCCTGACCCTGAGGGTGGGGCACTGAAATAGTCCAGCTTGGGGATAGAAAGACGTTGGGCGCTCTGATGTTGGGAAGAAAAGGCACAGTGCTACACGATAAAGTACTGTTGGGCTGCATATAATTATCAGAAAGAATGCAAAGTGCTTTGAAAGTGTGGAGCAATGACTATGAATTGGCACTCTGGGAAAATACCTGGAGGAAAGAAAACTCATCTTGGTAGGATTTGAATCCACTGAGAAAAATGAGAATTTTGTAGGCAGGGAAAAACCACAGGATCTGAAGGCCTGAAAATGAGAGGAAAAGTGTTTGTGGGAGAACCCAAGGGCAGGTTTGAGGTGGGTTGTATTTCTGGAAAAATAGGAAATAAAATTAGCATCAAACTTTGAAGACTTTTGAATGATATTTACTTATTTTGTAGACGCATATTAAGTGCATGTCATCTCCCAGGAGAAAAGCTAGGATCTCTGTCCTCAGCTGAAAGTCAGGTGGAAATGGAGAGTCAGATTTTAATAATCATGTGGATGTGAAATGTGCTTTGAAGGAATAACAGAGTGGTGTGAAAGAGTTTACCAGGAATATGAGTTTTATGGAAGATTTGAAGAAGGTGTTGCTGAGGATATGACAACCTAAGATTTGAAGAAGGGATGCCAGGAAGGTAGGAGGGAGAAGAACACTCCAGGTTGAGGAAACCGTGTGTGTCAAGGCCCTGGGGCATGGGGAAGAATAAAACTTGAAAGTTGGGGAATGGCTGGGTTGGTTGTGAGAGGCAGGTGGGGAGAACTGCTTTTATCCTAAAGGCTGAGAGGAGGTAGTGAAGATTACAGGCAGCAGAGTGAGTCACATTGTGGCTTTGAGAAGATAGTTTTGTGGAGAACATGGAGGTGGCAGAAGTGAACTAGGGAGACCAGCTCAGGGGACCATTATAATCCACTGAAGGGTTCAAAGGCATCCATCTCACCCCACCGAGGAACTCAGGAGAGTGTTTCACTGTCGTCACCTTGAGAGGGGTTGGGGAGCTGGGGAAGGGAGAGGGTGATGAGGTTTTATTTGCTACCTCCCTGAGCTCAGTTGCGGCTACCTCCTGAGCAGTCCTGAAGTGCAGAGGGCAGACAGGTTTGGACTTGGTGGGACAGTCTGCAGAGCTCTGTTTTGGTCTCACAGATGCCTTTTAGTGTCATCTCTTTCAGAATAGCTTTTATTGAAATATAGTCAATCTCACGGAGGGCTCACCTACCTTTCATGTTTATTTTGTGCTCAGGGGTCTTTGAGGGTAGTTGAAAATGTCCTGTGTGTCGATACGAGTCTACCCTTGGAGCTGGAAGCCAGGGTAGTGATTTGCCTGGTTCTGTCATAACTTCTGCAGTCTCCTACCACAGTCACATCTGGAGAGAAGGATGTATCTCTTTCCTTGGATTTGGCACTTTTGGTGAGTTTTGTTTAGTAGGACAGCTTCAGGGGGTTTGATGTAGTGTCTGAGCTTTAGAAACTGCTTTTCTGTGAGTTTGGGTAAAACGCTTCCATTTGGCGTCTGGCTGGGGATGGTAAGAGCAGCAAGGTAGCTGAAAGTGCCCAGGGTGTCAGGGTTTCGTGGCAGCCAGTGAGTCTTGAATTGTGTGGAAGACTGAGCCCCAGGGTTGTGTTGCAGACTCTGGGATCTTCTTCCTGTTAGTGGACCTTCTAGAGGCTGGATAGAAGAAACAGTACTGGAGCTCTAAATGCCGAGAGCTAGGGAGTTAGTGTAATTTTGCTTTTAATACTGAGCAGCAGGAAATACTTATTTTTAATTTTTTTGGTGTATAAATCTTAGGAGCCTCATTCATATTGTTTTTTTACCAACCCAGAAAGAATCTTTTGGCTGGGTGTGGTGGCACACACCTGTCATCCCAGCTTTGGGAGGCTGCAGCTGAGGCAGGAGGATTGCTGTGAGTTCAAGACCATCCTGGGCTACGTAGTGAGTTCAAGACCAACCTGGACTACATAGTGAAACCATTTCTCAAAGAAGAAAACCAAAACCAAACATAAAAAAAAGACGTAGAAATTGTTAGCATTGCTGTCCTTGGACAGAGCTCAGGCAGTGAACCAGGATAATCTAAAGTTTTCTGTTGACACAAGTGATCCTTGGAACTAGAAATTTTGAGCTATATTTTTATTAATGAACAAAATTCTTTTGCAGTGGGAAGTCTAACATTATAGCATTGCGCAGATGTGCTATACAGAATGAGCCAGGTGTGTAGTGGAGAAGAGGTGCTTTGGTTGCATCCAGGAATAAAACATGAAACAGTAGCTGTGTGTCTAAAATGAGAGGTGTTATGTGTTTGAAAATAAAATGCTACGTGGATGAATGCAAAAGTGATGTTTTATAGAAAGAGATGGAGATATCTTTTCTCAAGTATTTTAAGAAGACTGTCAATGACTAGGAAGTTATTTGTAAATTAGACAGATTAGCAGGTGTATTAACTTTAACACAAAGGGTTTTCTTCTTGGACTAGCCAATAGTTCAGCGTTCCTGCATGAGCGCCATTGGCATTTTGGACGGGATGCTCCCATGTTTGCCCTCCGCCCACCACACGCCAACTCTAGCGCTTCCCATCCCCTTCCAGGGTTCTCCCGGGGAAGAGGGCTACTGTTTGGTTGTAAAACACACATAGGGTGCCATAATTTTTTTGACAAATATTAAATGTTGATACAGTAAGAGTAATACTTCAACAGATTCAGTTTTCGATGTTTGAATGCACCGCTTTTAGTGCAAAACTACAGAAACTGTATTTGAATGTTTGCGAAACTTCTTTGTTGCAACAACTGCATGGATAGCTCAAATAGATTGCCTTTTCTTCTAATAAAACGTGGTCCCAAGCTGTGTGGCCTTCAGCAGGTCATTTCCTTAGTTGTCCCTCATCTGCAGCTGGGGCTGAGGACAGTGTCTGTGCTGGAGGAATTAATACAGCCTCACTCCGCTTACTGCAGTGCCCATCACTGCACACCGAATACAGCACAGGTTCAGTGGGTCTTGTCCTTCAGTCTCAGGCGTCTGGAACTGGGCGAAATGAACTTTCAGTCTCTGATGTGATGAGTTCAGCCTAGAACACACTGCAGTAGAGATGCTTCCCCTTCGGGAGAGTATGATACTGGATCCAGTCACAGTTATGTGTGACCAACCCGAAAGAAAAGGGAAGTAACATTTTGGGAGCTGTGAGTGTAATTCAGGGGATCCCCAGGCAGGCATGGAAGGAGTGATTTGCTGTCTGGGTCACTGCCGAGTCTGTGTCAGAAAGGGCATGGCTGGACATGAAGATGTTTCTGATGCCTTTTGGTCATGGCCTACAGAGCCCGCATAACCATGTCTGCCAGTAGTGCCAGTCTTGCTGGAAATGCCCAGAAACTCCAGCATGGTGCTTCTGCAGCTCCTTCCTGACCTCTTCCCCCACATTGCCAGGGTTCGCGATGCGCATCTGTGTGAAAGTCCAGCTTTCCTCTTACACGTTTGTCTCTTGTCAACTGTGGAATGAAAAGAGGGTTGTTCATAAAATACATCTATTAAAGATCGTCTTTTTTTGCATTTAAGGATATTTATGGTGTGAAATTCAGGTAGTCTTTAGTAGGATATAGAGTATTTGAAAGTAATAATTTCAGTTGGAAACAAAACATGCAGGTATCTGTTCTGACAATTTTAAACTTTAATTCTGTATGAATCATGGAAATACGCCTTGAAAGGTAAAATTCTCCTTTTACTTATTGGAAACATTTAAAACAGTTATATTGTCAGCAAGCCCCTCCCAGTCTCATTTAAGATGCTGCTATTTTGAAGGATACAATTTGTACATTCAAAGAGGAAACAGTTATTTGTATAGTGTTTAATGGTTTTTAGGGTAGGATGTGGCAAATTTTAAAACGAATGGTTTGTGGTAAATGCTCCCTGTGATCAGTTGTGTTACAAGTTGAAATGCATGTTTGGAAGACCATGTGGTATTGCACAAATACCTGAGATCGCTTCTTCCTTGTGCGTGTTGAAATAAGCTGGTTCAGAAGACTTAGTGTCTGAAGGGACTTGGTTCCAGGGGCCTCTTCCTGCTGCCTGCAGTTCCAAAATCTGGGGGTGCCCATGTGCCTTGTATGAAATGGATAGTGTCTGCCTGTTACCGCAGACGTTTTCCTGTATAATAGTTGAAATCATCTCTAGGTCTCCTGCACTGTCTGGCGCGGTGAACATGTTGTGTGTGGAGTTGTTCTGTACCCTGTAGGGAACAAGGAGAAGAGTCTACATAGTTAACATTCTTTCCCCTAGATATAGTCAGTGTGTGGTTGCTGGAATCCTCAGAGGCAGAACCTGTGGCTTTGAGGCGCAGGGACCGAGAAGGAAGTTGTTCTGTGTGGAGCTCACTGTCTAGGCTTACTGTATGGTGGAGTTTAATTTACCATGAAGGCCGACTGGTTTTTTGTAGATGTCTAAATGAGCTAGGTGTTAGAGCCTGGGCCTCTGTCCTTGCCTGTGGCCGCAGGACCAGTGCTGGCAGGTGCCCTGTTCATGGTCTTCACCCCCACCCCCCCACCCCCGCTTTAAGTTGCTACATTGTTGTTTTTATATTTCAATCAGTCATGGTAGGAAAGTAGTTCATAGCCTTCAAACTCCCAGAAGTGAGAAATACAGTCTGTAGTCCTGGGCTTTGGACCCAGGTTTACCTTTTTTTTCTCCTTTTCTTGCCACTTTTCTTCCATTTTGAAAAAGAATTGTTACCACTCAAAAAAGAGATCCAACAGCACACTTATTCCAGTCAGACAAGCAAGAAGGAGCATTTAAACCTGTGATGGTTTGTTCTGTGCCCTGCTCTGCCCTGCCAAGGTGTCTCTCCCCGTACACCAGTGGTGCCCAGGAGCGAGCAGGAAACTGATAACATTTGTTCATCCTGCACCACAGCTGCTAAACGACGACTTTCATTTACTATTTTACAAAATGACACAGCCCAAGTTTAACAAGTAAGAGAATGTCCTTGTGTGCTTAGGAACGGAGCACCTGTCTCCGCAGGCGCATACCTGTAGGTAGGTCCAGATATTGTTGCTGGCCGTTGCTGCTGGCCCCCCACCCGCCAGGTTGCACAAAAGCACGTGGGATGTCTGCGCTGGTTTGGATTGGATTGGAGAGTGACTGTGTGGCAGGGGCTGGAGGTCGAGTGGCTCTGCACTGCACCCTCCCTGGCATATTCTCTCGTCACCAACGTAGTCTGTGTGGAGCATTGCATGGTGGAATCATGAAAAGTATCGCTAAAAACCACACAATAACGTTAAGAGTTCAGGCCCTTGTGGGGCTGCGTTCCTGACTGTCCAGGAATGGCTGGCTGCCCTGGCTGTGCAGGCACACGGCTCACACAGACCTGCCAGCCCCACCAGGTCACTCCCGAGGACAGGACCTACCTGAGCTGCTTTGTCCTGCTTCTCAGAGCCTCCCACAGCTCTGGGAGTTTGAGCACCCGCAACATCTTGTGAGATGCATGATGCGACCCTGCACTGAGAACAGTCAACTGAGACAGACATCTGCCCTTGTGCAGGTAGCATGGGTTTAGTTTGGTTTTTTTTGGAGCTGGGGTTCGAACTCAGGGCCTTGTGCTTTCGAGGCAAGCACTCTGACCACTGAGCTAAATCCCCAACCCCGGTAGCATGGCTTTAAACGGGTTGAGAGGAAGGCCGGGGGTACGTTAATGGATCTAGTGTGCAAGTGGATAGATGTCGGGAAAATGATTTTGTTAAGGGGAGTTTGCGTTGTTGAAACAGGCAGAGCAGTTGTTGTGTGTGGAGTGAATTGAGAGAGGGAAAGCAGGCAAGAAGGGAGGGTAGGCCCCCAGGATGAGGCGGAAACTCTGACGAGGACCGGAAGTGACGGCAGGCAGGACTGGTGGGTTTGGGTGTTATTTCCGAGAAAGAAGCTGGACTGGGGCCGTGATTTTTGGAAGTTACTCAGCTGTCACCTGTAGAGGGGACACTGGTCACAGAGCTACCTGTTACAGGCACTTCGGATATTTTAAGTCCTTCATAAACAGATTCTTGAACAAAGTGAGACTTCACCTGCATTTCATTAGCTTCTGTACCTGATTTCATGTGTTGGTGTTAACTTATTTTTTTGTTCGTTGCCATCAAAGAATGCAAAAAGTAGATTGGTGTGTGCATACCTGTGTGTGTGTGTGTGTGTGTGTGTGTGCGCACGCGCGCGTGCCTGCCTGTGTGTGCCTGTGTGTGTGTGGCTTTCAGACTCTGTGGAGAAGAAATCATGTAAAACTACCAACGTGGTGTGGTTCTCAGTGACGGCACTGTACTCGGCTCTCAGTTACTGAAGAGTGCTCCCTTTCCTGGAACATTGACCTCACTGCTTAACCGTGAAGATGCCCGTGTTAAGACAGTGGTTCTGAAACCTGGCTGAGCGTCTGATTTCCCCCAAGGACTTCATGAGACAACAGAGAAGGGAGAGTCTGGGCCTCACCCATTCAGATTCAGGGCCTGCAGGTGGATAGTGCAGTCTAATCTTCTTGTTCTATGGATGAAGAAATTTATGCATCATGTTGTATGGAACTAGGTTTAGAGTCCAAGTCTCCTGTCCTCACGGCAGCGCTCTGGCTGGTCTGCTTGCTTCCCGAGATTGGCGTTGGGGTTTCCTCTGGCTGATTCCTCGTGAATAGAAAGACTGTGGTGCAGGGTGACTGCTGGTCTCGGGCTTCTGGTGCAGCTGCTATTAGCCAGCTCCATCCTCCTCTTCTGTATTATCTCTGGGATTCTCTGTGCCACGCTGTTGGATAGTTAAACTTTTCGAGTGTTTTCAAGTATGAGGATGTTATGGTAATAGGAGTGCAGCTTTTTGGTGGTCGTAGTTTACTGTTTTTTTTAGTAGTAGTTCACTATTTAGGAAATAGGAATGTGCACAAAGAATGAAAACGATCATTCATAATCTACTTCCAAGAGGTTATCCTAATAACTTTTTAGATTAATGTTGATAGTTGTATCCTTATTTCCTTTGTTAAAGTTGATACAGCTCAGTCAAAGGATATACACATTTTTTATGGCTTTTGCCATACATAGTATTGCCAAATTGTCTTCAAACTCAGGGCCTTGTGCTTGCTAGGCAAGCACTCTAACCACTGAGCTAAATCCCCAGCTGCTGGCACAGTATATCTAAAAAATGTATTTTAGATATTTTATTAATAATGGCAAATTGTGATAGCTTCATCAGTGCTTTTAATTAAATTTATGTCCTACCAGTCAAGATAGCTTGTCACACATTTGCAGACTAATGGCACATACATGAATGTGAGATATGTTTGTTTAGGGTGCATCTGTGTGGTTTTTTTTAAAAAAATGAACAGAATACTTATCACCTTATTTCAAAAGGAATATGTGTTCATGGTTTGCCGTCTTCACCAAGCAGTATTCTTTAGTCTTTCAGCCTAGACTTGCTAGATTTTTGGTGTTCACGGTCATTAATTCTGCTTTCTGTTAAGTGGTAAAACACAGGACCGAGAGGCTGGGAGGTTGTGGCCAAATCCCTGCACAGGAATAAACAGATTTATAGCAAAGTCCAGAACTTGTGACTGATATATATGGCAAAGCAGTTGAGGCTGGTTTTGGCTGCAGTGGAGGAACTTACAGAATTGCTTCCCCACCCATAGGCAGGACAGGAACGGAGAGAAAGGAAACCCGCGGTGGCTCCAGCCCTGCTGCCTGCGATGCTGCCCTGTGGGTGGAAGAGGAGGCGAAGCCAGCAGAGCCCAGCAGAGCGCTGATCCCACGTGCTG
Source organism: Hystrix cristata (assembly GCA_004026905.1). NCBI lineage: Eukaryota > Metazoa > Chordata > Mammalia > Rodentia > Hystricidae > Hystrix > Hystrix cristata. The sequence goes on along the minus strand of PVJO010010825.1, from coordinate 46,238 downwards.
TTGGGGTTTGGTGGGGAGGCTCGCCTGGCTAGGACTCACCGGGTGGATTGGCAGAGAGGGATGGAGGCCGAGAAGTCAGCACCAGAGTCCTGCCTGGGCTCTCTGCAGGGACCCAGCAAGGAGCGAGTGCAGAACTTTAGCAGCGTTGATGTGTGAATCACAGCATGTCGTGACATGTTAGGCTGAAGGTTGGGGCGGTCAGTAGAATCCCCCAAGTTCGGACCTTAGTTATAAAGCCAGGTTGGTAGAGCCTGGGACCCTTTCTGAGGTTAAAAACAAGCCTTGAGTGAGTCGGGCTGCTCCTCACGGAACACAGCTGCCTGCCTGAAGTGCTGCACTCTTGAGAGGAAGGCAACGAAATCCAAGGACTGACAGCAGAGCACTGTGAATTGTAAACATGTGCTGCTCAGTGACTTAATGAGGAAGAAATGGAAGGTTTTACGAAACGGAATTTATAAAGCGGAAAAGTGCCCCTGAAGCGTTCATTAGAGGAGATGAATGGCAGTTTCAATACCTGAAAAAAAAGGTCATCAAAATAAAAGCCAGAGCAAGAGACTGTCCGGATGAATGCACAGAGAGAAAAACAACTGGGAAGACAGAAAACCAAAAACCAAAACACGAGTGGAAAGTGTGATGGGGCAGTGGCCGGTGGTTTAGCATAAACTGATTTTTGTCTCAAGGGAAAGAGGGGAACAGAAAAAATACTTGAAGCACATAGCAGCTGGGCAATTTCCAAGTTTGATCAAAACTGTTAATATAGACCCAAGGAGCTTAGCAGACTCCAAGCAGGGTAAATATGTGTAACTTTGACCTTGGCAGAGTTTGTGTTGCCACAGAGAGCATCTGTTATTTCGAAAAGTTTGATAAATTGACATGGGTAGTATCAAAAATCTCTATTCAGAAGCTCCTAAGAAAAGGCAAGCCAGCTATTGCAGCTTTCCTCGCTATAGCCCGCTTTGCAGCCTCCAGAGTGTACTTTTTTGGGGGGGGGGTGCTGGGGATCAAACTCAGGGCCTTGTTGCTTGCTAGGTAAGCACTCTAACCACTGAGCTACATCCCCAGCCCCCAGGGTGTACTTTTATCTTGCTTTTTCCTCTTTCACTTGGCCCAAGCTCACTGCAGCACCAGTTTCTCCCTCCCTCTTCACTTTTACTTTTCAAATAAACTTTGCCACTGCTTTAAAAAAAAAAAAAAAGGTGAGCCACAGGCCGAGGAAACACACAGGAGCGTGTGTATGCCACGTGTAGCGTTTACATCTTCCGTTTCCTCCAGAGGTTTGCATGGGATGTCCCAGTCCACAGTGTGGGGGAACCCTGAGAGGCAGGGCCTAGAGGGAGCTCCCTAGATCACTGGGCTGTGCCAGGAAGAGAGCTGCGACCCCAGCCCTGTTATCCTTGGCTTCCTGGCCATGAGGTGAGTGGTTTTTGTCTGGCTGTATAGTCCCACCGTGGTGTGTGGCCACTGCAGGGTTAAGCACAGACTAGAGCCTCCAAGACTGAGTGAAAATAAAACTTTTCTCTTTGTAAATTGGTTCTGTCAGGTATTTGTTATAGTGGTCTGTGTGTATATCACAGATTATACCAATATACGAAAGTATTGTGTAATTCAGTAATAGGATAGCTCAGTTTTTAAAGGTTTGGGCAAAAGATTTGAAGAAAAACTGCACCAAAGTGGGAGAAAGGGTATAGAAACGGCTGATGATATGAGAAGATCCTGGACGTTGTGGAAAGCCATCGGCAAATGTAGGTACTCCTGCCCCCCGTTAGAATGACTGAAAGCGAAGCGAGCGATAGCAGTAGGTGTTGTCATAGCTAACCTCGGGACAACTCGAGTCTGCGTACCTTGCTAATAGGAGGGTGAAATGTTAACTCTGGGAAACAGTTTGGCAGCTTCTTATAAACTGAAGTACATTCTAATCACTATTTAGAAATTTTACTTCTTGATGTTTATCCCAAAGAAATGGAAGTACAACATCACAAAAAGCTTTGTACAGAAATGTTCATAATACCTTTGTTATTAATGGCCCCGAATCAGTAGCAGTCCACATGTCCATCAGGTGAAGAGGCAAGCTCTTCATCTGTGCACGTGGCACACTAAACAGTGAAACTCAGCTGACACTCACCACGTGGGTAAATGTCAGGGCTTGATAGATGAAGGAAGACCTGCATGGCCTGTGCTTCTGTTAGCAGTGAGATCCTGGTCAGGCAGAGCTGCTCTGCAGTGAGCACCGGCCGGCAGCGGGGAGGGGCTGGGGCCTGGGGTGATGGGTGCTCTTGGTCTTGGTGCATACAGGGGTGTGCCAGAGATGCACTCAGCTTTCGTGAGTGTGTTTTATCATATGTAGATTATGTTTTAATAAAGTTGATTAAAAATGGAAAGTGAAGAGAGCTGACCACCTACAGAATAAGCCAAGTACTTTAACTGTTATCTTGTTGAATCATCACAATTATTTATTCACTTGACAATATTCAACAAACATTTTTTGATTATCTGCCATGCCACCCTCTGTGTCAGGTGCTAAGAGGATACAGTGGTGAGCAAACACTACCATGGTTTCCATATACCCTTCTAGGCAGTTTTAAATAAATTAATTATTTACTTAACTAATTAATTTATTTTGGCAGTTTTAAATTTAGAAGATCGATGTTAGTAAATCATGTCCATTAGAGAAATACTGGAAAGAGTATGCCATGAGAAAGTGTAATAGTCTCAGCAAATAACATGTGCTCTTATCTGATATATGACATGATATATATAAAATCAGTCTGTGCTTTGGTGTCTTTGTAATTACTAGCTAATGAGTTAATTACTAGCTAATGTAATTACTAGCTAAGGAGCACTGCCCACAACATGGGCAGTGCTTTGGGTCTGGTACTTGGGAAGAGGAAGTGTCCAATCAGTGTTGGCTGCTACCTTGAAAACATTTCCCAGTCCTAATTGATGTTGCAGGGCCGAACTTGCACAGCTCAGGGAACTCCATGTGACCATTAGTTGTGATGCGTCGACTCAGCTGGACTAGGAAACACCCAGGGGATCAGTAAAGCACACTTCTGGGTGTGATCCTGGGCAGTGTGTATTGTTCCCCTACTTTGCTTCCTGGCTGTCGTGAACTGAACAGCTTTGGTTTACCATGTCCTTCTCTTATGATGTTTCTGCCTTGGAGCCATCTGACCATGGGCTGAATCCTCTGAAACCGTGAGCCAATAAACCTTTTTCATCTTTAAGTTGTGCATGTCAAGTACTTGGTTCCAGGAATGTGATTGCTGACTAATGTAGAAAAATTGGCAACAGAAGTGAGACTGATGCTGGTTTCACTGGCACACAGACTGTAAGAGTTGTGGGTCATGGACGCGTCACCCAGATGTCAGAAGATGGCCTGGGAGGCCAGGCAAGGAGCCCCAGAGCGAGCGGTGTGTGAAGCTGTAGGAGTGAAGCCAGAGATACCGTGGAGACCCCAGGACATAGAGATGCCAGGTCGGCTGAGGAAAGCTGCAGGCTGTGAGCAGAGCCAGCCCCAGCGAGAGGCCCGTGGACTGTGAGCTGCAAGGCTGTAGGGGTGGGACTGCCCATCTCACCATCACATGCTGGATGCCGGGCACGGAGCTGTGGGACTTCATGTTTGCCCTGCTGGGGTTCAGTCTTGCTTTGATCTGATTCTTTTCTGTCCCCTTATTCTTCTTTTGGGATGGGAATGTTTCGCCTATGCTGTTGTCCCTTGGGATTATGGTAACTTGTTTTCTATTTTTACAGAGCTTCACAGCTGAGCGTTACCTTGAGTCTCAGAAGGGACTTTGACTTGGACTTTTGAAAAATGGTGGGACTGTTGAGACTTTGAAGAGGGAATGAGTATATTTCTGGTTGCGGGTGGGATAGCTGTAGTGTGTTAGGTGAAATTATGAACTTGCTATTGCCTTTATTTGGAGAGCCCGGACTGGAAGAATGTCCATCGTCTAGCCAGCGTGACCTTGAGGGTAGAGAAAAGGACCATGAGAGAATCTCTGTCCTATCTCTCATGCACAAGAGTGTTGTAGATCAGGATCTGAGTGGTGAAAATGCAGCCTTTTTTTTTTTTTTTTTTTTGAGACAGTGTCTCACTATGTAGTTCAGGTTGGCCTTGAACTCATAGTGATCCTCCTGCCTCAGCCTCCCGAGTACTGGGATTGCAAGCATGTATCACCATGCCTGGCTCAAGGGTATGTGTGGACCTCTCTTCAGGGCTTCAGCCAGCGCAGGCGGAGCCTTCTCTCCCAGTGTGGCACCGTAGACTCAAGCACCACTGGAGTTGAGTCCGTGTGCCAGTGTGTGGACATAGGTCGATGACTGATGCCTGGGTGTCTTGGGGTTGTTGTGAGAGTTGTGACATCTGCTGTAGATAAAGGGTGTGGTTTCCTTTCGTCCTCGTCTGCCAGCAAGCGAAGGCTCTAGTTAAAGCCTTTAAGTGAGAGAACTCTGTGATTTTTCTAGACTTTTCTGGACTCTTGCTCCATTTGGAATTTACCAGAACGTTCTTTCCGGTGGTCTGGTAAAAGCTCTGGAGCCCACAGGGCAAATGGTACTCACAGACGAAGAAGTGGGGGTCCTCTTTCCCATTTCTTGAAGTCTTCTGGAAGCCTAGAACCCTGATGATGTGACAGTGACATCTGCTGTCACAGCTCACAGTCTTCGAAGAAGCTGCAGTGTGGATGAGTGAGAACTATTACCAGGAAGCTCACAACACACACTTTCACACCTGCCATTTCAGGAGGAGGGGTGCAAAAAATGTCATCAGGTAATTTTCAGAGCCACTTGAATAAAGTGATACAGTGAAACCTCAGTTTCCCCAAACTGTGCTCCCTTGGGAGATGTGAATTGTTAAGTGGGAGTTAAGCCAGGCGTGGTGGTGCACGGCTGCAATCCCAGCGCTCGAGAGGCCGAGACGTAAGGAGCACTGTGAGTTGGCGGCCAGCCTGGGCTGCATAGCGAGACCCTGTCTTGAATGAATGAGTAAGAGTTAAAGATGCTGAACTGGAGATTTTAAAGGTCTAGGTAGCCCTGAGATTGGTGTTTGGGCTACGATAGCTTGAGCCAGTGAGTGCAGGAGCGTTAGGTGAAGGAAGCCTGAGGCCCGGAACTAGCCAAGGCCAGAGCAGCCAGAAAGCCAGGAGGTGACCCTGTTGGGTGGCTCAGGAGAGGGGTCTGGGGGAAAAGCAGGACGGCAGGAAGCAGATGCCGTCCTTCATCGCAGGGGCAGCTCCCTGGGGTAGGATCCGGCAGTGCTGGTGTAGTCCAGGCGCCTGCCTGGGCAGCTTTGTCCAGCTGGGAATACTGGTGATGTTGACCCAAAAGGAGGGTTGTTTCGTTGATTATTTTGTGCTCTAAGTACTGTATGATATTTGAAATTTTAATTTTTTAATAAACTTAATAAGCAGTGCTACATTTTAACTCATAAATTGCATTCTTACTAGTTTTAGAAATATTTAATTTTGAAATTTTTCAGATACACAAGAAAATTCCAGTACCGTAACATAGCAGACATCCACGTACCCACTACTCAGAATTAACAGGTATTAACATTTTGCTATGTCTGCCCCGATGCTTTTCTTAAAGAAAGGAATGCTAGGGCTGCAGCTCAGCGCTAGTGTTTGCCCAGCCTGTATAAGACCCCCGGGTTCAAGCTCTGTACAGCAAAACTGAGAACTAAAACAAAAAAATAACAAAACAAGTTCATGTCAAGGAGTCCAGTTCTGCCTGCTCCGTCCTGTCCCAGTGCGCAGCTGTGCACAGCATGCTGGGGCGGTGGTGGGCCGTAGCGGGGAGTGCTTCCCCTGCCCCGAGGGGCCCAGTGGCATTGGACAAAAGTGGCGTCTGGGTGGGTCCTGGGAACTTGGTGTGGGGCAGCTCTTCTCCTCGCCCCTAGGCGCTGCCCCAGGGCCCTCTGCTGGCTCCTGGGCCAGGGGGCTCTCGCGACTCTGCAGTGTCGCTGACTGAGAGGCCCTCGGCCCTCTGCTGTGTGGCTCTTCCCTGCGGGAGACAAATGGCTTCCTTACCTGGCAGTCCCAGGGCTGCAGCCCGAGAAGTGGAGGCCATGTCTCCCGAGGCCCGGCTGTGTGTTTGCTGTCAGAGCGGGTCCCGAGCCTTCTCTGCCTGTTGACAGAAGGGGCGCTCTAAGTGCTGTATAATACTTGATATCACGCCTTGCGCAGGGGCGTGGAAGGACCCGCTGCCCATGCTGGATGCCTGTCTTCCACCTAACTCTCTTCTGCTGCTCATCTGTCGGCTCCCTTCTCCTGGAGCCTTTTCTTCAGAACAGAGGCTGCTGTTCCTTCCGGGCTGCTGAAGAATGTGAAGCTGGAGGGAGGGGTTGATGTGGCCCAGGGGAGCAGATGCTAGGAGTTCCAGGTGTGCGACCTCTAGCACTGCAGAGCAGACCGAGGGGACAGGTGACCACGTGGTGACGTGGAGGATCTCCCTACCCTGGAGACCTCAGCCTGGTGCATTGGAAGATGCCATGGCCCTGCATCTTCTGTGTGTGTCACCTGAGTGTCTGTGTCAGAAGTACGACCTGGCGGGAAGAATTGGGGTGAACACTGTTTCTAGCCGGTGCCCCTAGCTCGCTGCCAGGGTTACAGAGCAGACGCAGGGCAATGGGGAACCTGTGGTCCCATTTGTGAAACCTGTGTCTCCTTCCTCCATGCCACACCACCTGCGAGTCACCCCAGTGCAGGTTGGCCCTGTGTGGCCTTTGGCACCCAGCAGCCTCTCCAACTTCTCTCCTTCTTGGAGGTGGGGGGGTGGGGGAGCAAGGCATCCTGCTTGTCACTTGTATTTTGGTCCCAAAATGTAAATACAGTTTTCTGTGTTAATTTTCTGTGCTAACTACCAAGATGAATACTTTAATTGGGTACATTATATGAAAAGGAAAATTCTGTGTCCTTTGTACAAAAATTCCAAAAAAAAAAACAAAACCCAGAGACATGTAGAAAATTATTTATATGCAGAATAGTTTATAATAGCAAATAAATAAACACAATTTTAACAATGCTTCCCAAAAGCAAATGGCTATTAAATTTTGATTCATTCATGTAATAGAATTTCATATAGTAATTAAAATGAATAATTCTAAAAATAGGTTGAATGGAAAAAAAATCAGGTGGCAAAAGAATGTGGTTAGTACAGTATCTATAATAGGTCTTAGGTTTAGCTTGTGAAGTTTCTCCTGTAGGTTAGGGAGGATTTTAAGGCCCCCCCACCCCCGCCGGTTGCTTTTGTGTTTAAATTAGGGACTGTCTTTGCTGCCATCCTGGCATGGTCAGCTAAGCACAGTCTTTTGCAAAGCTGTAAATGTTCAGTGGCAACTAAGAATATTCCAGGGACTTGAGGTGATTCCCCTCCGTTGAATATGGACTAGAATTAGCCACCTGCGTGACTCCTGGGAGAATTCACTAAGCCAGTATGACAAGTTTATTTGGTGACTGCTGTTCAAATGCGTTGACTAAAACCTTTTGTTGCATGTAAAAGTTAGACATTTTTAAATTTTCCCATTTTGGTCGTATGCATTAAAAATGTATAAGGTGAACCTATAAATTTGTAACTCTGACTTGGTTGAAGGAAACTATTGGGGGCTGGCTGTCTTGGTCACTTTCTCGTTGCTGGGACAGAATACCGGCCACCCCAGCGTAAAGGAGAGAGGTACGTTTTGCCTCAGGTGTTGTGGGATTCCGTCTCTAGCCCCCGGCTCCAAGGCAGGAAGGCACCATAGGAAGTTCTGGTGGAGGAGAGCTGCTCACCTCATGGCGCCCAGGAAGCAGAGAGCAAAGGGAGGAGGTGGGGAGGGAGATGTGCCCTTCCAGGCTGCACCCCAGTGACCCTGACAGGAGCGAGTCAGCTCTGACCCCTTAATTGCCTTGCACGAGCCCCACCCTCTGAGTGCATGAGGCTTTGGGGGACATCCAAGTGTAAGCCATAACCCTGGAGGTTTGGGTAGGTCACTTATTAATTCCTAGTCAGGATATTTTATAATGTAAAACAATTAGGTAACTCGTGTGTTAGGTGTTTACCATCTCTCCTTCCTAGTGTCATAAATACGTCACCCTTTTCTGTTCATTTGGCTTGGTAGGCTGAGATGGACGGATCGCTTGAACCCAGGAGTCCGAGGCCAGCCTAGGCAACGTAGGAAGACCCCAGCTCAGAAAGCAGAAATAAGTAAAGAAGGAAAGAGGGCTGTGTCCAGGATCTCAGTGTCCTCTGCAGGGATGCCCCCAGTGGCCTCCCTTCCTCCAGCCAGGCCCTCATTAAGAGCCCGCTGGCTTCCAGTGATGCCACGGGAGGGGACCTCTGGGGACAGTTGGGATCCAGACCATAGCAAGGCTGGACATTTGTCACGCTCCCTAGCACTGGAGCGGTTTTTAAACAAATGACAGGAAATGCATCATGTGTCTCACAGTTTCTGTCCTGATTTCTAAAGAAGCAGCACGCGGTGACGAGCATGACTGAGTTCTGGCTCATCTCGGCTCCTGGGGAGAAAACCTGTCAGCAAACATGGGAGAAGCTGCACGCGGCCACCACCAGGAACAACAGTCTCGCCGCCACGTCCAAATTCAGCATCCCTGACTTAAAGGTGAGCCACACCACGCAGGGCGCAGGACCGCAGGGACTCTCGAGACAGGCGTGACATCCTGGTTCCCTAGAAGCAGCCCTCCCACCTCTGCCCCGTGCTCTGAGATGTTCCGAAGCAGCTACCCAGAAGAGTAGCACCTTTTCTCTGGGACTTCACTGCTTTCCTAAATTGCAGTGCAAAATCCTGTGAAAATGTGTATCTACAAAATACGCCTTTCAGAAAGGAAAAGTCTTAGGAATACACATTTTAAAATGTCAAGTTAATTTTTCTGTTCATATTCTGCCAACACTATCAGTGTGTTAATTATAGTACTTAATGATGCTTGCCAGATCTGACCCCATCGTTTAATCCAGTTACCCTACAACGTGCCTGGAAGACCCATAATCTGGCAGCCTCAGCAGAAAGCGGGCCATCAGTAGTAACTTGACTGGACTTTTGTAAATAGTGGAAGTCAGTGATGTTTATATTTTGCCAGCCAGCTACGCATTCACTGAAGAAATACTTAAAGCATTTGGAGTGAGGGATTCCTTTGGGCAGGATGTTTCCTCCAGAATACGATCATTTGTACACAGTTCATGTGAAATGTACCCGCCTGCGGACTGTGCGCCAGGGCCCGTGTTCAAAGTGAGGACTGGGCTGACCTGTTGTCCCCACACGGCCTGAGACGGGGCCTGCCGTGACAAGCCCTTGTGTCCTCGGTGGAGCTCGTACCCTGGAATTAGAGGATTAGCTTGTGTGCAGAAATAGGGTTCGAAGTAGCTGGTAAACAGCTTTTGACTGCGCTGACACATAATGAAATAAAATGTGGAGAATTTAAGATTGTGGGTCCTTCAGATCAAGTTGTATCATCATGGGAACTAAAGGGTGAACACAAATGACCAAAAGGCCCCTGTCTTACAGGTTGGCACGCTGGATGTCTTGGTTGGCTTGTCGGACGAGCTGGCTAAACTGGACGCGTTCGTGGAAGGGTAAAGTGCTTACCTGTCACCAGGCTGCGCGCACATGCAGTTCAGCGTCACACATACACACTGCTGACTGGAGAGGTTGAGGAAATAATGGGTTTTTTCTTTGTAATCCGTTTTATGAAGGTACAGTTTACATACAACAAAATGCACATTTGAAGCATGATGAACATTCTTTTTAATACCTTTAGTGAGATAGAATTTACACACTAAGCAGCGCACCTGTTTTTTTGATTATTGTTGTTTGTTTGTTTTAAGACAGGGTTTCACTGTGTAATTCAGGCTGGCCTTGAACTCGCTATGTAGCCCAGGCTGGCCTCAAACTCATAGCAATCCTCCTGCCTCAGCCTCCTGAGTGCTGAGATTGCAGGTGTGCACATCGTGCCTGACTAGCTCACCTATTTTTAAAGTGTACAGTTCTTTCTCATACAGCCACCGGGGTGTGCATTCTTCTACGGGGAAGTGTCTCTTTGGATCCTTTGGCCATTTTTAATTGGCTTATTTGTCTTTCCTATTGAGTTGGAAGCATTCCTTATATTTTGTAAGTCCCTTAACAGCTATGACTTGAAGATACTTTCTCCAATTCTGTGGAGTCATCACTTTTGTTTCCTTTTTTGAGACAGGGTCTGTCTGTGTAGTTCAGGCTGGCCTTGAATTCACTATGTGACCCAGGTTGGCCTTGAACTTGGAGTGATCCTCCTGCCTCAGCCTCTCAAATCCTGGAATTGCAGGTGTACACCCCCGTGCCCAGTGATTGCTCTCTTTATTGTATTCTATAAAACACGGAAGTGTTTTGGACTGTCAGTTTCATTGATTTTTGTTTTTGTATTCCGTAGAGGCTGAGATCAGGGTTGCAAAGAGAGATGGTTCTTATCTCAGTACCAAGATTGAGCCCAGGGCCTTTGCACTGAGTTACATCCTCAGCTCTTTGTTTTGTTTTTATTTTTTATTTTGAGACAAGATCTCGTCAGGTTGCCCTGGCTAGTCTCAAACTTGTGATCCTCCTGCCTCAGCCTCCCAGAGTGCTGGGGGTTATAGGTGTATACTACCACACCCAGCCAAAAAGAAATTTTTGAAAATAACCACATGTAGTAAGGAAGTCAGCAGACCTAGTGTTGCACTGATGTTTTTGGTGCTGGAGGCAAGAATGCCCTGTGGGGGCCAGTTCCACAGGAGATTAATCATGGGTAAAAGCTTCGCTGTAGGCCAGGTGCTTTGCCATTAGAATGGAAAAGATGAAAGAAAAAATAAGTTCCTTTTGGGGTTATAATTCATTTGTTCATGTAGAGCAAGTGATTAGGATGAATTGTTATAAGTAGTGAAAATAATTGTTGAGAATATACTCAAAGAATGAGTTGAAGGGCTGGGGATTTAGCTCAGTGGTTAGAGTGCTTACCTTGCAAGTACAAGGCCCTGAGTTCGATCCTTAGCACCAAAAAAAGAATGAGTTGACAGAAAGGGTAGTCTTTTGGTTTCTTGATTGTAGGATCTATTTTTCTTTTCTTTATTATGTTTTTGGTGCTGGGGATTGAACCCTGGGCCTTGTGCATGCTGGACCTCAAGTGTTTCTAAGCAAAGTGCTGTGGAAACCTTAAGTTGCCTCCCCTGGAGTCCGCTGTGCTGAGGGTCACAGCTCCAGGTCCGAACAGCTGGGGGAGGTGCTGGAGGAGGCTCCTGAGAGGGTGCCGGCAGGCATGACTCCTCTCCCTGATGGCTGGAGCAATCTGGAGTCGTCAGCGGGCTGTCCTGAGTGTGGTTGAGCAGGCCCCTGAAGGGTGCAGAGTGTGTTGGCGTGCTGGTCACCGGTACAGTGTGTGGCTCAGGCCTGTCTCCTCAGTTGCCCGAGGACCCAAGAAGCTTAGCAGTGCAGTGTTTGACCTGCGTGTAATGACACGCTAGCTTAATGGCTTAGATGTTCCAGCTTTTGAAACCGCACATTGTGGTGTGCGGAATAAGTCATAGTTTATACTTTCTCAAAAATCTAATCATTAGAGCAGATTATTTTGAGGTGACTGTGTACCTTGATCTAGATCATCTTTCTTCCTTTTTTTAAAATTTTTTGAGACTCACTGTGTAGCCCAGGCTGGCCCGGAACCTGTGATCTCTCTGCCTTGACCTCCTGAGTGCTGGGATTATAGCTGTGTGCCACCAGCCTGACTTATCTCTTCTGAGAGGTACATGGGGAGTTCACAGAGGTGCCCCAAGTTAAGTGTGCTGAAGCCCCAGTGCTTGCGTCATTGTTTCTGAAATGGTTCTGCTTTCTCGGGTTTGAGGTCACCCAGCATAAAATCGTCATTGCAGTTCTGCCCTCTGTCATCCTTCCTGGCCTTGACCCTCCCGCCCCGAGCGCACAGCCCTCAGAGTGCACTTCCTGGGGCCTGTCCTGCCCCTGCGTCACTGCCACCCTGACATGGGTTCTCTGGCTGAGCCTGCCCCTCCTGTCCTGACTCGGGCCCCTCCTCCTTGTCATCCTCAGATGCCCACCTCTCCTGTCTCCCTCATACTGGGCACTGTGGGCTGCAGGCGCTTTCTCCCTGTCACCTTTCTTTCAAGCCCCTCCCAGCCTTCCTTGCCTGTCCAGTGGATGGGGTCTCCTGCTCGTCACCGCAGGAACGTGCCCTCTCCTCCAGGCTGCTCTCCGTAGCCTCCGTGGCTTTTTCCTCTGAGGGCGTGGTGGGCGGTCCTTGCACATCTTTGTGTCTCCTCAGTGAGATTGCAAGCAGCGTGAAGGCAGAGATTTGTCAGGTGTGATTCTGAGTGTGACCCAGGGCTAGAGGCTGAGCTGGGTGGAGGAGGAGCTGGGCTCCAGAGTCGAGTCCCGAGCTTGTAGCGCAGCCTAGCTGGTCTTGTGGCCTTGGCTAAGCCCTTCATTTTCCTTACGCTTCAGTGTCTTACAGAAGGAAGGAAATGAGAAGTCTGACCCAGGACCTATGCAGTTTCGGCACTAGCTTCTTCTGTAGCTCAGCTCCTCGAGGACAGTGGTGGCCCCTGAGTGCACAGTGTGTCGGACCCGCGAGAGTCATGACGGCTGACCTGTGCTGCTGCCTGTCCTGGCCTTCCGGCCCGAGTGACAGGCGGGTCTGGCGTGCAGTCATTGGCAGAGCATGTGTTGGGTCACTCGGCTGCCCACAGGGTCTCTCCCCAGCTCCCATGTTTTCTTTGCAAGCTAATAGACAGGTTGGGTGTATTCTCTTTGAATGCCTAGTTATCCAGTTGATCTTTGCATGTAACAAAGTCTTGGTCCATTTTATTCCTACAGTGTTAGTTAGAAGGTGAGAGCCATTTCTCCTCGACGTGTGTAATGAGAATATAGAATCGAGTTCGTGTCTTTGTATGCCATGTTTACTGGAGATCCTGGAATGGACTATAAGTCCTTTTTCCTGAAAATGGCATTGATGGTTTTTATTTGTTTGTTTGTTACCCTGCAGGGTGGTTAAGAAGGTGGCTCAGTACATGGCCGATGTCTTGGAGGACAGTAAAGACAAAGTACAGGAGAATCTGCTGGCCAACGGAGGTAAGCTGGCGGCTTGCGATCAGTCATCATCGACTCATACAGAGCGCCTGGCTCAGCTAGAAAAACAAGGGTGTAAAAACAGTCTGTAGGTAAGGATGTTAAATACAATACAAAGCCGTTAAAATACAGTTACTGTTACTGAACGTGGTGGCATTTCCAGTCACACCCTGTCCCCTGAAACAGTCTCGTGGAAGATGCTCTTAAATACTGTAGCTTAGGGCACAGCGCACGGTTTTGTGTAGCTCTCTGAAATCTGCTTGCTCATACTTAGGAGTTGGTTTCTCAGTTAATGGATCCCAGCATCGTTCGGGTCGGGAGCTGCTGTCTTTTCTAGCTTCTGGCACTTAGCAGCATTCCAGCTTTGAAGGCCTAGCGTGGAATCATTGACTTTATTAGAGAGGAATGCCTCTTCCCCTCAAATTTGAGTATCACTTTTCTTGTACCCATAAAATAGTCGACTGATCCCTCTGTAGCTAGAGGCTAGTATTTACAGATTGCTCTGAGTAATGGTGGCTTTCTAAAGGTGACTTTGACCTCATTGTTGTTGGTTTTTACTTGTTGTTTTTTAATGCGTTTGCTTCGTTTTAAATTAGATCCCTTTTGAGTCATATGTCATTAAAATAGGAAGTAACACTTTTCATTCCTTCTCTGTGGTATCGCCTACAATGGTAAGACCAGTTTATTAAAATCCAGAGTGCTTCTAATCTCATTTCTTCTCCTTGAAAATAACGAATGCTCAGTAAATTTAATTGGCTAAAAATAAAATGATTTATTCTTGCTTTTTGTGATTATACCGATCCCGATCTAATTGCTTACTGTTTCTGTTAATTTGTGTTTTAGGACAGAATAGAAGGTAGATGTGTTCATTTGTGTCCCCTTTACTGATCTAGGTATTTCACAGACTGGAGCAGTCCATCTGGTCAGGGACATGGAGGTGGGCAGTGTGTCCGAATGGCTTTTGGAAGGGTCTGTGCAGTTGCCGCACTGGTGTTGTGTAAGCAGAAACAGAGAGGTGCTTGGATGTGCATTACTTCCGTCAGTTAGCTTTGCTGCGCTTGATGCTGGGCTCATGGCCTGGGCCTGGCTGACTTGAGGGCTGAAGCTGTTTGATCATTCAGCTTCCAGGGACTTTGTAGTTGAGTGTCCCTTCGCCTTTGCATGTTTTCTCTCTCCATATAAAAGTGAAAGGTCCGCATTTTGGAGATTGCTGAAGTGCAAAAACAGCCACTACTGGGTGTTGACAGACAAGTTCCTTTTCAGTTTGTTTGAGGACATCATTGAAGAAAAAAAGTAAATTCAGTGTGAAATTAAATTTATCACAGAGACAATTAGAAGGAGCCTTTGTTTTCTCTCCTCCGTGTAAAGCGTACCATGAATATGTACATATTCCGTTTGTGAAGTTATCATATGAATCTCTGTTAGGGCAGTAGAAGAGATGGCAATTCCAGGTGACCTAATGCAGTTGCATGCTTCATCGCACCCTTCAGAAGCAACAGCTCTGCTGATGTCAATTTAGGGTTTAAAAAGTATCGCTCTGCAGAAGATATAAAAAATCCTCTTGCTTCTCCTCAGTGGTTAATTTGCTCCCCTCTTTCAGTTGACTTGGTCACTTACATCACGAGGTTCCAGTGGGACATGGCCAAGTACCCCATCAAGCAGTCCCTGAAAAATATTTCTGAAATCATCGCCAAGGTAAGATAGAAATTGAGACCATGGGGTTGGCTCATAGTGGCTCTGTTTATTTTGTAATTTACCTGGGAAATACTTCTCAGGTTTTTGATACAGACGGGAGGTCTTCCTCCCTACCCCACCTCTGGATGTTAGAAGATGTTTAGCTGTTGGACTTGTTACAAAGTGTAACACTGTCATGTGTAGATTAACTGACTTGTGTACTTTATACAGTGTTTCAGTAAGAAATTTAAAAATCCTGTAATTGTGACTGTATAAACATTAAGGCTTCCTTTGATCAGGTAGAGTGGGAAATTGAAATCGAGGAAAGAGTGGAGTTACCCAAAGTGATGATGATTGTCACTCAGGCCTAAGTGTGTACCGACTCGTTCAGCATTAATCTGCCTGGTTTCTGGTCCCTTCTGACTGTGTGGCATTGACCCTGTGCCCTGGGATCTGCGGGTTTTAGGTGCAGTTTTCAGGGAGCGGGGCCCCAGAGCCTATCTGTGCACATACCAAGTTAAGAGCCCCTGTTTTTTTGTTTTTTTTGAGGCAGGGCCTCACCTTGTAGTTCAGGAGCCCTTTTTTACTGGAAAGTCATTGCATGGTGGTACATGCCAGTAGTCCTAGCACTCTGGGAGGCTGAGGCAGGAGGATTGCAAATTGAAGCCCAGCCTAGACAATTTAGTGACTTAACAAGACCCTACCTCAAAATATAAAAAACAGGCTGGGGATGTAGCTCAGTGCAGAGACCCTGAATTCAGTCCCCATACCACAAGGAAAAAAAGTCTTCAAACTTGAGAGAAGGTATGAAAGTCTTAACAGAAACCATAACGAGGCAAGTAGATAGGACTTACTAACTGCCGATGTCCTGATGGCCTGGCTGAGGGGGAGAGTGGTTTCAGTTTTTGGGTAGACTTCCCTTGGCCCCTAGTGACTTTAATTAAGCGACAGTGGGTAAACCGTTAAATATTTTAACTGAAGTTGTTGTATAATTCTTTTTTTTGAGACAGGGTCTCCCTGTGTAGTCCAGGCTGGCTTTGAGCTCTGAAAACACTGTCCAAGCAGAGATCCTCCTGCCTCGGCCTCCTGAGGGCTAGGATTACAGGTGTGCGCTACCACACCTGGCTTTCATTGTATAATTTAAAGACGAGTAGCTTGACAATATAAAATGGTGCTCACACTGCAACTGAGTCTTGTTTTCTTTGCATCCTTGATGAGGATTCAGTCTTCTCCTTCCCAGTAGGATTACGGATGTGGAGACGGGCTGGGGGGGGGCGGTGGTTATTGACCCTTGACTCTGGTAGCATGGGAGAGCAGTGTCCCTAAGTAGTTTTAGTTCTCTTTGAAAAAAGTCAACTTTAGTAACATTTATAAATTCAGTTATAATTTTAATTTCTTTGAGAAAATGTTTTGTGTAATAGTAGTGGAATTTGTGACAGTGAAAACTATAATTTTGTTCCTTTTGGAAATTAAACTTCTTGCTTTGTGAATTGAAGCCTGTTAATTAGGCATCTTCAAACTCAGTGGCCTACATCCCATTTTTAAAGTAAAATAGCCGTAATAGTGCACGCCTGTGTCCCAGCACTGGAGAGGCTGAGGTAGGAAGGTAGCAGGTTCAAGGCTAGCCTGGATTACATAGTTGGGATGCTGTCCACCATGGCCCCCCCAAAAGAAGTGCAGTATAGTAATAACAGTTATAGTACATGTAGACTAAAATATTAGTAGAGAACATTCATATGGAAATTATCCTATTAAAAATGAAGTGGTTATTTTAAAAATGGCCCTTTAGAATATTTTTAGACAGTAGGATATTCTTATTTTTTGGGGGGTGCTAGGTGTTGAACTCAGGGTTTGCACTTGCTAGGCAGGCACTCTACTGCTGAGCTAAATCCCCAACCCTGACAGTAGGATAGTCTTACATCAGGAACTAGTGGTAGTTTTTGTAGACGTTAAAGTTCAGCTACTTTAGTTTTTTTTGGGGGGGGGTGCTGGAGATCGT
This sequence comes from Hystrix cristata, assembly GCA_004026905.1. Classification (NCBI taxonomy): domain Eukaryota; kingdom Metazoa; phylum Chordata; class Mammalia; order Rodentia; family Hystricidae; genus Hystrix; species Hystrix cristata. The sequence goes on along the minus strand of PVJO010010825.1, from coordinate 29,496 downwards.
ACTTTAGTTATTTTAGTAAAGGCCGACTTAGGAAAATCTTGTGTTTTTATTCATTTTCTGTTTTGAAGGGAGTAACACAGATTGATAATGACCTGAAGTCCCGTGCGTCTGCGTACAACAACCTGAAGGGAAATCTTCAGAACCTGGAGCGGAAGAACGCGTGAGTAGTGGGGTGTCTGTGATCCTGAGCGGGGAGCGGGGAGCTCGCTCCAAGTGAGATGTCGAGTTTAGGACCTTCCAGCTCGTGCTGTTTCTGTAACAACAGTGCTATTTGTTTTTTTAGTTTCCTGGAGAAAGTTCATTAATTAGAGTTTACAGAGTTCAGACAAAAATAGGTGCCGATTTACTCTTAATTCATACCTAATACTTGTGAACCGAGTCATGATTTATCCCTTTATCTGCTTCACTCAAGTGTTTCTGAAGTTGCTTGTTTTAGGCCAGTTCCCAGTGTCATTGCAGAGCAGTGACCTGCTGCTTGGATTCTGTAGGAGCATCTTCCACTGTAAGTCTAGACTCTCCCAAGTTTAGACTTTGCACACATCAGGTTTTCTTAGTAGGACGCCTCTGCCTCGGTTGACCTGGCAGGTGATACGTGCGCAGCCTTCAGCGCGTAGCCCTGTGGTTGTGCCTGCGCAGCCCAGAGAGAGGGTGTGTGGGGCTGTCAGTGCTAGAGCAGGTCAGGATGTTTTCAGCGTGGGAACATGGTTCCTGGAAGACTGAACAAAGACTGACGGGACAGAGCTGATTAGTGGGTTAAGTAACCAAATTGCTGGAGTCAGCTGGTGCCCAGGGAGATGTAGAAAACCAAAGGTCGTGCTTAGACGGGGTAGTTCAGTAATTATGACGAAGTCAGCTTTAATTGCTGCCTGACGAGTAGCCTTTCTCAGTCGGCATCTGGCAGTGAGAGAACAGCCAAGTTCGAATAATTAAAGGGGCGAAGGCGGGCAGTGGAGGCCGTCGGTGGTAAGTGCCGGCCCTCCTGGGTGGGAGGCGCTGTGGCCTGTCACTTCTCCTGGAGCAGGACACCAGCTGGCGCGACCCCTCCGGGTGTGTTGGTAGCGCGCGTGAAGGTGCCCGGCCCGCTGTCCACCTGCGGGGTGGGGGCTCATTGTTCTCTACCTGAGGCTGCTCTCTCACTTTTCAGAGGCAGTTTGCTAACTCGAAGTCTGGCGGAAATCGTGAAGAAGGATGACTTTGTTCTTGACTCGGAGTATCTTGTCACCTTACTGGTGGTCGTTCCCAAGTATGTATCTCCTTGTTAAAGTACAAGATAAGTGTTAGTATCTGGTATTGCGATTGGGAGGCTTCCCCGAAAAATGTGTAAGAGGAACAAGAGCTCACATTCATTCCCTCACCAGCACCCCTCATGTGGCATGCACAGCGGCAGGCGTCCACTCCCTCACCAGCACCCCTCATGTGGCATGCACAGCGGCAGGCGTCCACTCCCTCACCAGCACCCCTCATGTGGCATGCACAGCGGCAGGCGTCCACTCCCTCACCAGCACCCCTCATGTGGCATGCACAGCGGCAGGCGTCCACTCCCTCA
>PVJO010010825.1:0-27850 GCA_004026905.1 Hystrix cristata | reverse complement strand
GGAGGCGCATTTATAATTCGAGACTGATGGAGCTGGCTCAGTAACAAAAATGCCAAATCAGTGCTATTTTAAAATAACAGATTTTAGCTTTTTCAAAATAGGAAAGTCTTTTGAACTGTTTTTCTGGAAAATCTCTATGACTAGTTATGACGAAGTAAAGCCCTACGGAAGCAAAGAATGGATTAGAGCAGGGTGAGCCTTTGTTTTCTGTAAAGAGACTGGTAATAAGTGTTCGTGAGCTGGACATGTAAGTATTTTTGGTTGTGCTGGTTGTGTGATCTCTGTCACGGCTACTATTTGCTGTGTGGGTGTAGCTGAGGCAGCTGCAGACAGTGTAGAAACGGGTGGCTGGGGCTTTGTTTCCAAACGCAGGCCGTGCTGAGGGCACAGCCTGCAGCCTGGGCCTGGGTGGCCCTCTCAGACCCCCGCTGCGGCCGCTGTGTTAGCGTTTGAGCAGTTTTGGCACAGGGAAGCCTTCGGACCCGCGGGTGGATCAGAGTTCGGGGCCGCATGAGACAGTTGTTCACGTCTCGTCCTGAAGTCCGGCCATTGGGCGTCTCTCGGGAGACCAGGCCGTTTTCAGAGCTTGACTGCATGGTGCCTCGCTCGCGGCTCTGCATTTTGGTCTGCTGAGGGCCAGAGTGTGAGAGAGCGAGGAGGGGGGACGCGCCTCCGTGGAGCTCACGGTGCTGCAGTGTTACGTAGGCGTTTAGACTCCCCTTTGCACATGGAGAAGGGTGTAAAACTAAGGGCCTCACTCCAGAAGTTTTGTGTTGTAGTTACATACTTTTCTGCTGTGTTGGAACACTGGTTATTTGTAATACATTTCTGTGTATCTGTGCTTTTATACTAAGTAGGAAAATTATCTTTGTCTATACATTTGTCTCATTCAGTCTTTACTTAAAAATGTATGTTTAAAATGAGAACTTCTCAGTTTTCTGTGCCTTGTAGCTGAAACACAGGCCGGCCTGTGGTGCCTTACGCACTGCGTTACTCTGTCCTGGCCTGCGGGCGCTGTGTTCTTTGTTGGCATTTCATACATGGCTGTCTCACCACACCCCGAGGCTGCGGCCTCCACACAGGCTGTTGGCGACACTCCTGCTTTCTGTCCCCTCTGCTTGCTGTCCTTAGGCTTTCACTCAGCCTTCCTTCATACTGGCTGTGTCAGAAGTGACAGTGATTCGGTATGGGCTGCTTTTTAATTTATATGAGGCTTCACTCTTACCTACTAGAGAGCTGGAGAAACCCCGCCAGGCTTTACTTCCCTCCAAGCACACTCCTCGCTGTGCCTGGTGAGCAGCGAATCCTGGACGTGAGTCAGCCACGCTGCTCGCCCACTTAGTGGGTGTGAGGGGTGCTATCTGTGGGAAGTTGAACGTTTCTGTTAGCTGCAGCCGCAGTTCCTGTCCGCCTCCTGGTCTCTCTCTTCCCGCATACGGCAGGAAGCAGGCCTGGTCTTCCAGCCGGTGTTGACCCTACCTTGTCCGCAGGTTGAGCCACAACGACTGGATCAAGCAGTACGAGACGCTGGCCGAGATGGTGGTCCCCAGGTCGAGCAAGTAAGTCGTGGTCTTTGCAGAACTGTCTGCTTCCTACAGTTCCACATACAGTTTGGATGTTGTCTTTGCTTTGTGGTAAATTTATAATTCCAGAAGCATCATTTTTACCTTATCAGTGAGTTATATTAACTTGAGATATCATGATTTTAGACCCAAGCTGTGTGTGACCCACTCAGTGTATAGACGGGAAGCCGAGGCCCGCGAGGCAAAGTGGTTGGCCTGGCGTCTCACAGGTCGCTTGTGGCAGGGCCGGGGCTGGAACTCAGGTCTCTGGTGTGGACCCTTCTGTGACCTGTACTGCCCAGTGCATGCCTGCTTCCTCACTTACCTTGCAAAGCAGCTTCCCAGGTGGCCACTAATGTGAGCGCTGTGTGGACCTCCATTGACATTACTAGACCTATCCATTCCTATAAAAAAGAACAAACCCTTGTTATTAATTTACAGGTTTAGCATACAGTGTGGAGTTTAATATTTACACCTATCTGTGAAGCAATTTGGGAAGTGGTTCTGATTTATAGGTGAGCAAGGCAGGTGCTTAAGTGATTTCCTGGGGCCTCTGGTGTCTGAGTCTAGGGCAGAGCTAGGACTAGAACACGCTTGTAACGCTGCTCCAGACACGTTCCCTTGTGTTCTGCCCCCGACACACGAGGTGTTCTTGGAGAAAGTGCTGGATACCGTGTTATCTGCCTGAAGAGTCCTCAGAGAGATGGCCTCATGGAAGATGGAGGAGGTGGAGGGAGGTGTTAGTAAGGTCGGTCCAGTTTCACGGTGTCACATGGGAGGCGGCTCGAGTCCTGGACCCAGGGTCTGGGTTCTGTTGCTGGCTCTGCTGCCGCCTTGCTGTGTGGCCTGGGGTCAGTCTGTCTGCTTCTGTGGCCTCGTTTCCTCTTCTGTAAGCTGAGCAGGGCCCTTTCCTCGGCTGTGTTCCGAGGCTGGCGAGCTTCAGGCTTGATAAAGTCTGTGGACTGTAAGGAGGGCCGAATGCATCACGCCAGAGGGGCAGGTCTCTTGCAGATCACTTAGTAGTTTGAAGGGAAAATACCAGGCAGGAAGAGTGGTTGTCTCGGGGAAAGCTTGTCGTCCGAGTGCCCCGGGAGTGCATGCTGCCCGCCCGAGGTCCCTGGCCTGCTCCTTGGAGCTAGACGCCTGTCCTGCCTGTTGCTCGGGTCGGAGCTGCCCGAGGCGCATGGAGAAGGGGATGGACCAGGCTCGGCGGCTGGCTGCAGAAGCGTCTGGGTTGCCGTGGTAACTAAGGTCTTTAAGTGCAGTACTGGGTGCTGTGTTGTTCTGGCGAGTTTTGGCGATGCTGCTCACTTGACCCTGTCCGCGTGCCGCCCAGCACGAGGAGGCTTGGGGGTCAGCATACATGGAGAGTGGAATCTGGAGTCAGAAGAACGAATCGAAAAATGCCATCCTCAAGCCTAAAGAAATAAGGCTTTTCTTTTTTAGTAGTAAGGATTGAACCCAGGGCCTTCCCATCAAGTTACATCCCCAGCCATTGTTTTTTTTTTTTTTTTTTTTCAAAAACAGGTCTCACTAAATTGCTAAATTGCCCAGGCTGGGTTTGAACTTGCCATCCTCCTGGCTCAGCCTCCCAGAGTGCTGGGATTACAGGTGTGCACCACCACACCTGCCTAATAATCTTGTTTTTAAAATGCACAAAGTCTAGATACTTGCAAGCTGTTCTCCCTAAACCCTAAAAGATTGGCCCCTGGTGCCAGTACGCGGCGAAGGGCAGGGTGTGTGTACCCCGCACGCCAGTACTGCGGCCCACAGCTGGCAGCCGCTTCCTGGGGAACGTGGTTTGGGGAGAGGCACATTCCATCGTACGTGTAGAATTACCACTTTCCCTTTTTTGTACTTTGGCTTTTAGAAAGTCTGTTTGGATTTCGAACATATAATAATGAAAAAAAGCAATTTAAAAATGTCTGGCCATGGGATGGGGACAAGCTCCATGTGGGAATGTTGCCGTGTGCGTGTTGGCCCTGGGCACCACAGTCCGACGGTCTGGCTCTTGGGTGACCTCTGCTTTCCCGCCTCCCCAGAAGCCTTGCAGCTCGCTCAGGAGTGCGAGGCGCAGGCGAGTGGAGGCTCCTCCGTGTCTCGGAGCAGTGGCCACAGTGACACGTAAGGGCCGGACAGGCGGCTGGACTGGTGGGGCACACAGCTGGTGGCTCTGAGGTCCCAGAGAGCACTGGCTTGTGCTGATGAGCACGGGGCCTCAGAGATGGAGCATCACGCTGGTGGAGCATGGGCTTGGCTCTGGGTGGCATGAGTGGGGCCCCAGTGGGCTGGCATGGGTCTGTCTGAGCAGAGCCCGAGGGAGGCCCCCTCCCTCCTGGACAGGGGGAGTTTCCGGCCTCTCCACTCTGGCCTCCGTCTGTTGCTTTCTCTTGTTTTCCTGCATCACTTCCGTCACTGCTGGGTGTGCCTGGGATTGAAATCGTCAACTCTGGGTCGGCACCTTTGCCAGTATCTGCAGGGTGCTCCCAACCACAGGGATCCGGGAGACCGTGGTGTGTGTGTGGGGTCCGAAACGGCAGCAGGGTCAGTGCCGGTGCCGTGGTGGGGCAGTGGCCTGGAGCGGGTCGGGTGTGAGCCGATGGCCAGCAGGAGGATGAGGACAGACCCGGCACAGAGGTGAACAAGAGAAGCAGGCTCTGTGAGGCCTGAGGGGGGCTTCTGTCCCCTGCTGTCCCTCCCTTCCTCCCTTCCTGAATTTCACCCCCATACGGAAGGCGGAGTAAATGAACTTTCTTGTCTCCCTAGTGTTCTCTCAGAGGACCAAGACAGCTACCTCTGCAACGTCACCTTGTTCAGGAAGGCCGTCGACGACTTCCGACACAAAGCCAGAGAGAACAAGTGAGTCCCCTATTCTGTTTTCTTCATTCCACTAGCGCAGCTGCGGACGGAGGGGCCTGACTTGTGTTCTCCCCCACATTCAGATTCATTGTTCGTGACTTCCAGTATAACGAGGAGGAGATGAAGGCAGACAAGGAGGAGATGAACCGGCTTTCTACCGACAAGAAGAAGCAGTTCGTACGTGTCCTGGCCCTTGTGCCACTGTGTTGCCCAAACACAGGGATGCCACTTCCCTCTGCTTGAGAATCAAAAGCTGTCCAATTTTATCTTCAATATTTGATGTTAGTTACTTTTTTATAGAATAATCAGACTGCGTTCGCTCTAAACAAGCTTAGATCTCTAAGTAGTTATCTTTTTTGGGGGGGGAGTGCTGGGAATTGAACTCAGGGCAAGGCAGGCATTCTAATCACTGTTATTTTAAAAATACTTACTACATCTGCCAGATACAGGAACCTAATAACCCAAATTAAAAACAGATAACCACCGTAACAAAGAAATGAGCTCCCTTCAAGAGCGGTGGGAGGCGGCTGGGATGTTACGTGAATATGTGTGACATGAACATGCGTGGCATGAACATGTGTGGCGTGGACATGCGTGGCGTGAACTGCAGTTGCCCACGTGCAGTTGCGACTTCCTCACGCATCGTTGTGTTTGTTTACGCTGTTCGTTGTTACATGCAAATGGCTCCACGTATTATGGTCTGTAAGTTTGCGTAAATTCGGATACACTTTATTTATTTATTTTTTTGGTGCTGGGGATCGAACTCAGGGCCTTGTGCTTGCAAGGCAAGCACTCTAATCACTGAGCTAAATCCCCAGCCCCACACTTTATTTTTTAATAATTAAAAAAACCTTAAAACTTACCTAAAAAGGAAGTTCTCTGCCTGTGTCCAGGTCAGGTGCTGACTCTAAGTGCAGAGCGTGTCTAGTTGATGTCCTGTGGAGAGGGAGGGTTCAGTTAGGAGGCTCCCTTTGCAATGCGAATGTTCATTTTCCTGACCACACTCCTTCCGTGCCTCAGTCTCTCCGTGAAGTGGGTTTTGGGGCTTTTTTGGTGCTGGGTATCTAACTCAGAGCCTTGCGCTTGTTAGGCAAATGCTGTAACCACTGAGCTAAATCCCCAGCCCCCGAGACGTGGTTGGACTTTACCCTGGAGAAGAGCTGGTGTGGTCCAGGGACAGGGGCACGGGGGCACCTGCCATCTTCCAGGTGAGGGCGCAGAGGAGACAGACGCTCATGTGGCAGGGAGACGTGAGGGGAGAGGGAAAGGCTGATTCCACTGGAGATTATCCACATATTTCACAGACTGCACCGATGTCTCCAGTGGAAGAAAACTGCCCGGCCGAGGGATGTCCGGTGTGACCGCCCTGGCAGGGAGGAGACAGAACATGTTGAGAAAGGGATGTTCTGGCCGAATATTTTCCCTTTGTTTTGTCCCTTTTGCTTAAATTAATTGGTTGGTATATCACAGTAAGCCTCATAGTGTTATCCAAATGTTAGCTGAGTTGACAGTTATGGTTTGTGTCTAGATGTCCCTGCAAAGCGTCATGTGGTCATAGGTAGGGCTGGATCTAGAGTGTGTGATTGCTAAATTAGTCCACTGATTGCTTTGGTGTGGTTCTGTTGGGATCAAGGATGTGACGCTAGGATTTAAGGGCATTAGGATTAAGGGTGGGAGTGCCACCCACCCTAAGGCCAGGTAGTCTGGATAAAATAGAAAGGACAGAAGAAGGCTTGCCTACCCACTTTTTGCTTCCCTTGCGTGCCTTGCTGCCTTCTGTCTGTCTGCCATGCCACCCTACTCAGACCCAGCAGATTGTGGACTGAAACCTCTACGAACTGTGAGCTAGATGAACCTTTCCCCTTCCACTTTGGGTGTTGGATATTTTGTCTCAGCAATGAGAGAAAAGTGACTAAGACAACAATGCATTTTTTTGAAGTGTGAGAGGAGAGATTATTTAAAGTTTCTTTTTTAAAAGAGATATTTAATAATACTAAATGTTTTAAACTAGAAGTGGTGGCACATGCCTTGTAATCCTGGCACTCTAGGAGGCTGAGGCAGGAGAATCAGAAGTTTGAGTCCAGTCTGGGCAGCTTGGCAAAATAAAAAAGAAAAAGAGCTGGGGGTGTAGCTCAGTGTGAAGGCCCTGGGTTCCATCCCCACTGGTGGGTAGGTAGCTAGACAGGGACAGACAGACAGACTGTGCAATAGGATCATTGGATATTTAGGCCATGAAGAAGTGTTAGGGACCCAGATCAGTCTCCCCATCTTACCAGTAAGAATACTGAAAGAGTTAGGGATGTTGAATGACTTGCTTTCATAACTGTTCTATCTTCGTTCCTGAGGAGTTGTTTTTGAGTTGAATTTATATATGTATATTAAATGTTTTAGAATATTTTATAGTAAATTCAGATTTTTGTATTTGGTTTTCAAAGCCAAGACACCTGTTTAAACTATTGTACACCAGTGTGAGCTACTGTTGTAGAACTACATGCCTTTTTCTGTGTTAGTGAGTTGGCGTAATTCACTCTGGTGTCTGTTGAGGTGTGGAGTGGTGGGTAATGTTTTATCTAGAAATAATCCACTATCCAATGTAGTGATAACAATGCTTCGAACTTCTGAAAAGGGAGTTATGTGCGTTCATTCTTCTATAGATTCCCAGCAGCTGGTCACTCTGGAAAGATTTACCCTTCTTGCCATTTCCAAAACCAGACTTGTGGTAATCTTTTTTTTTTTCTTTTTAAAGGGCCCACTTGTGCGGTGGCTGAAAGTGAATTTCAGTGAAGCATTTATTGCGTGGATTCACGTGAAAGCGCTAAGGGTTTTCGTGGAGTCGGTTCTAAGGTAAGGAAGGAAGAGAGGCCTCGTCGGGCCTCTTTCCTGTGGTCCAGCAGGGCCCGGGGGAGGGAGAGACTGAGCGTCACTGCTTCTCGCGCCGTCTCCCCGCACAGGTATGGCCTGCCTGTGAACTTCCAAGCGATGCTGCTGCAGCCCAATAAGAAAACCATGAAGAAGCTGCGGGAGGTGCTGCATGAGCTGTACAAGCACCTGGACAGCAGCGCGGCTGCCATCATCGACGTGAGTGCTCCTGGTCGTGTGGTGGGCGGGGACCCGGGTGGTGGGACGGGCGTACACACGGGTCCTGCTGCTTGGTCCTTTCTTGGTGCCGGAGGTCCTGGGCCTGTTAGGTAAGCACGTCTCTCGAGGTGTCCCCGCCTGCTGTCCACAGGCTGGACACCATGCGGCAGGGACAGGGAGCCACAGAGGGAGACACAGCGGCTGCTGCGTTCAGGGGAATAACAATGCTGCATGCGAGCATCTGAAGGGGAATGGTCATTTTCCTAAAATGCTTCCTTTTAAACAGGATACAAACTGCTCCTTAACCTTGTGGGTTTTTATTTTACATGTTTGATTTTCCACATCTTGCTGATTTTTTTTTCCTTTCTTTCAGACTGTAGTATATAATGTGCATTAGTTAGAAACATGAAAAATGGGTTTTTCTTGCTAGAAGAAAAGGAAGGAAATGCAGATAAAATGAATCTAGCCTTTTGATACATAATTTCCTGCCAGTACATTATTATAATAGGTATATGTAAGAGCTGTCTTTTAAAAATGTGGGTTGGTTTTGTATATTTTGTAATCCTTGTATGTCATAAGCCCAGTATCTTAAGCCCGAGATTTAAAAAGCAGCGTTTTGCAGTCTCTGTACGGAGGGCCTGGTCACACACACGGCCTTTGGAGTGCCCTCCGTGCCCTTGGGAAACTGCCCTTTTCCTCGGTGCTCCGTGGAGGGCCTGATGCCGACTCGGCACAGTGACAGGGGCCCAAGCATCGCTCGGAGCAAGCACCAGGCAAAGATGACGGCGGCGCTGTCTTCCTGTCCCGTCGCACATGCCTGTGTTTGTGGTTGTTCCACAGGCTCCTATGGACATTCCCGGCCTAAACCTGAGCCAGCAGGAGTACTACCCCTACGTGTACTACAAGATCGATTGCAACCTGCTGGAATTCAAGTAAAGCACGCTGCTCACCGGACAGTCCCGTCGTGTGTTGGTGTGTGCTCGCCTGCATACAGTGTACTTTTAACTCTCCTTTGCTTGCTCCTCCCCTTCCCTGGGTAGTTCTTCCGTAGTGCTCCATGTCTCAGCATTTTCTTTTTAAAGGAAAAAATATATATATATAGTTTCTTTTTATTGATCAGGTCTGTAAATGTGCACTAAAAAAAAGAATCAGAGTTTATTTATGAACAGAGTAGTTTATTTAAGGAGCAGGTCTTGTCCTCGGTACTGCGGTGTGCATCCTTCCATCTGTCCCTGTGGAGCCCGGCAGCCCTATCACGGGGCACCGTGCACGTTCACACCGTTCGCTCGCTGTACTTGGTAGACGTAACGTTCGTAGTTCTTGAACTGTGATGTAGGATCTGTGCTTCCCAGTGCTGCGCTCTGCCATCTGGGCACTGTCCCCACCCACAGGAGAGAATAAACTGCCCGTGTAAAGCTGTGTTGTGTGCATGACTCGGACGTGACAGCTCCGTGTGCGAGTGGAATGAACGTGTCACAGCCAGCGTGCTGTGCTGTTCCGGGTTCTGTCACACGCCGAGCAGGGACGTCTGCATCCGACTGGCGTGTGATTTAATTGTGCCAAACTCGGGTCAGAGCACAGATTCGAAGATTATTTTTCAACATGTGATGGGTGTTTACATTTGGGCTTTCGTTCTCTCCAGTGGTGAAGCCGGAGGGCCAACTTTGAATAAAGTCCAGCAAAACCGCGCAGCTTGGTCATGTTTTCTCTAAGTCTCTATTGTACATGTTTACTGCTTACAATCTGTGATTATAAAAGTCTCCGTTTCAACATTTCTGTCGTTTGTGACAGAGTTTGAAAACAGAGCCATTGCTGGTCTCTAAAGTGCCAGTGAGGCAAGCCTGTTCGTACCCCGTTCAGTGGCAGGGCCACCCTCCCGCTGTGCGCCTGTAGTGCACACGGGGCGGGGGAGAGGGGTTTACTGCGCCTTCTTTCCAGGGCGCCTCTGAACTCTTCCCCTCCTTTGAGAAAATCACTCTCCAAAGTCCTTTTTAGTTGGGGATTTTATGTTATTTCATAAGCAGTTACTAACTCTAAACAAAGGACAGAGTTCTGCAGAGCAGAACACAGCCCACACCCACCTCGCCAGCTCCTCCGTGGGTGGGATGCGTGGCTACAGCGCCCCGTCCTCTACCCGGCTCCCTGGTGTCTATTACTTAACCTGGCCGGCCACGGGCGGGCTGCAGTCTGCACCCTGTGTGTTCTGTCCCCATGAGAGAGAGGGCAGTGCAGGTAGAGTTTGTAAGCCAGGCTGCTGTCAGTATCCTAAATTCTAGATGTCTTTCTTGGCTGCTTTTTCATTTTAAGAAGCAACCAGAGTAACATGCATCAGGTTAAAAACCACATGTGCAAATAGTATGGAAGACTTCCCGTGGGCACCCTGCCTGCCCTGTGGGAAAACCACTTGGTTACCTCTGTTAACATCAGTAAATGCCGGATGTTGTAGGAGGTCTCACAGCGTTGTCTTCTAGAGAAAGCAGGGACAACTTTGCTAATTGAGTTCTTGTCTCTAAATTGAGGTTCGGCTGTTTCAATAATGTAAACTGTTCATGGTCTTTATTTTTCTAGCACAGATTGCATTAGATCATCTAGGTTGATACCTGAATGTAATTTGGCTTTTTAAAAAGGGATGTGGCACACCAGAACCGTTTTGTTCTGCAGTGGGTGGACATGAATCGTTTTGGGTGGAAAAGCTCTGGGGGAAAAGGGTCATCCCAGTCAGAGGCCTCTGGGGTCAGGGAGGTCCGCAGAACAGAGCAGGGTCATCGGAACCGCACAGGAAGAGAAGCATTAACAGAGCAGAAGGCAGGCAGCAGACGGGGTGGACCTGGTCATGGCTCAGTGCTGAACCTGGTCCGTGTGTCCAAAGTCCTCCTGCGGATTTAATACAGACACAAGTTCACTCCAACCCGCACCGGAGCTGCGGGACCCGGATTGGGTGGTGACCTCCCGCCTCAGCGTCTTCCGGTCTGGTTCAGATGGTGGTTTTTCGCACACAGAGGCCACTCAGCTCTGGTGTACCTGCTCCCACCTGGGGGTGTTAGGGTGATCTACATCACCTCTTCTCTCCTACCCAAGAGCTGCTGGCCGTGGGGTGTCACTGCTTGTCAGTGTGAGCAGCTTCTGCGAGAGCAGTGCGCTCAGGGAAGCTGGGAGCGGGGAAGGCAGCGAAGGTCAGATGAAGGCGGAGAGGCGGCACGCGCCATGTGGCCTTGGACTTGGGAGTAGCCATGCTGCTTGTTTGAGCAGAGGTGGACAGGACCCACCCAGAGGTGCTCGGTCCAGGTATTGTGCAGTTTGCTATATATGGGGATGACTTGCTGGATGGTTCTGTGGCAAATACTTCTCTCTCTCTTCACAGAACAGACTTCCATATCATGTATTTAGGTATCTTCCTGGACCTGTTCTAGGGGAAGCAGCATACATAGGTTTTATGTGTCTCTCGAAGCAGTTGCTGGCCTTTTCAGAAAAACCTGTGACTGCTCAGTCCCGTGTCTTACCACAAGAGGGCGCTGTGTGCCGCAGGAAGTGGGTTGGTTCTGAAATCCAGGACTCGGTCCACACAGGCCCTGCTGGAGTGACGCGTGTAATATAAAGTGCTTGGAACGTGCTGCATGAGCCTTCATTCTGTGATTTAATCCAGCCTTAGTTGGAATGTCATTGGTGCGACTGAATGTTTGTTTTGGCTTTGGGTTTTGAGATAGGGGCTCACTGTAGAGTCCAGGGTGGCCATTCTCCTGCCTCCACCTCCACAGTGCTGGGATTGCAGGCGTGCACCAGTGGAGTTTCCCATCCTCACGTAAACAGCTGTACGTGGTGGGGGGCGCTGCACCGGGCAGCCCAGGTTTGGTGGTTAGCACTGGCCGGTGAGCCCTGCCCCATTCGCCGTGTGGCCCTGCACTGCAGCTCCTGCTGCTGCTGCTGCTGTGCCGGTAGCTGGAGGAGCCGGCAGGGCTTCTGCACACTGCCTGGGTGTGTTTCCCTCAAGTCTGAAGCCAGGAGAGGCGTGGACCTCCCTGAGCGTGGGTGTTGATGACCCTCTGATCGCAGATGCTGAGGACGCTGCCCGTGAGCGCATGACGCCAAGAGGCCGCCAGCTGTTCCTAATGGGCAGTGAATGAGCAGTGTTCCCTGCCGGGTCCCCGTGTGCCAGGCTCTGTAGGGGAGCTTGGGACCAAGCAGGGATCAGAGCTCAGGACCCGTGACGCAGGTCCGCAGGGCCTCCCGGAGAAGACCCCCAAGGGCACGTCGCCTGGGAAGGGTCATGCTGTAGCCTCGGGCTGGCGTTGGTCCCTGCCCGCCTGAGCCCCAGGGCACCTGCTGCCGGACACAGGCCCGGCGACAGCCTGGGCCCTGCCCGCCCTCGCCCGTCCTGTGCCCATCTCCGCTCAGCTTTGCCTCGTCTGGCTCTCCAGCCAGGGGACAACCTGAGAACAGGCTCCTATAACCGCAGACAAAAGGCTCTTGCTCACACTGGACATTTCGAGGATCTGTTCTATCCAGCTTATCTATGTGCTTTGTGAAAGCACAGTGTTGCCTGATGGTTACCTTTTAGTTTGACAGGAGCCTCTTTGGTGGGTGGAATGAGGCCAGGGACATCTTGAGAGTGTGTGGGGCTGGCTGTTCCTGCCCCTTGGAGCTACCCTGCCACCAGCTGCCAGCAGCTGCTCTGATCCCCATGGGATCATGGTATGGGTGGGGACCAGGCCTCAGGCACAGGGGTCTCCCTGCTGTGTTGCTAGAGGAGGGCTCACTGTGTGAATTGCTTTTTTTTTTTTTTTTTTTTTTGGTGCTAGGGCTTGAACTCTGCCATATGCTTGCTAGGCAAGCTCTCTACCACTGAGCTGTATCCCCAACCCCGTGTTACCCTTTTTAATGCCAGATTAGTATTTTTTATTCTTGCCTTCTGTATCTTAGTGAATTGAAATTAGTTCCCCTTCACACCCACACAGAAGGCAAATTTCCTGTGAAAAAGCTGCTAGAATCACACGACTCGTAGTTGTGCTCCAAGGTGTGTGCTCAGAAGAGTTGAAGCCCTCTGTCTGCACAGAAACACGGATGAAGGTTCAGGACCTCCCGACCCTGGTGCAGTGGGGACCCCGCAGGGTTTCCGGCAGGGGCTTGGCCTGGAGCCCCTTTTCACACCTGCACCCGCGACGGGCTGCGAGGGCCTGCTGCTTGAGGAGCCCACGCCGTTCCCTCCGTCCCTCCAGATTGGGGCTTCCTTTCAGTGGCACTCAGCCTGGAGTAGCCGCCTTCTCGGCTGCACCTTTACCCACACGCCTTCTTTGCCCAAACTACGCATTTTTCAGCTCTCCGCTCACCTGATTCTCACGTCCGGCTGGAAGCAGCCGCAGCTCAGGGCCGTGACCCGAATGCTGTGCTGCCTGGAGTTTCCTCTGCCGGATAACCCAGTCTGTGGCCCTTAAACTCACCCCCGCTCAGTCTCGGGACAGGCGAGGCGCAGGCCCGGCCTCACTGGAATGTGACAGCTTGTCCTCTGGCCCGGTTCCCGCAGGCCCCACTTTCCTGCCTGCCACCCCAGCTTCCCGCCTTGCGACCCCTCCTGGAGTGGGCCCTCACCTGCAGGTGGCCTCAGCATCTCTGCCAGCCGCTCCCATAAACCAGTCCCTCCGAACCACTCGCCAGGCCTAGGCACACAGCATCCCCATTGCGCAGAGCTGGTTTTCTGTCAGCCATCACCGTGACAAAACGCCTGAGGGGAGCAGGTCACAGGAAGGAAAGGTGCGCTTTGCTCACAGCTTCAGAGGGGTCAGTCCTTACCTGGCTTGTTGATTTGGGGCCAGCGGGGAAGTGGCTGTCGTGGTGGGGGAAATGGGGGAGCAGAGAGTAAGGGAGGTCCCTGGGCCACCCAGTGATCTGCCAGGAGCACCACAGGCCGGGACCGCGCCTTTGGCATATCGACTTTGGGGGACCTTGGAGACCCTGCCATGTCGAGGCCCTCCACCTGCCGACGCTGGGCCCTGGGGATGGGAGCAGCTGCAGCGGGGTGGCCGGGCGCACTCCAGATGCCAGCCTCAGGGTCCGAGGGGGGGCTGCCTCCGGCGGGTGACAGACAATGGGCGGAGCTGGGGAAGTGTCAGGCCCTTGTGCCGGGGATGGCAGCCGGGGCCACGTGGGCGCTCGGTGAGGGCACCATCTTCTTCGGACTGTTTTTGCAAATGTAGTAATGCGTCCTGTACTGCCCGTGAAGCCAGGCACAGGGCACAGGCCTGTAATCCCAGCACTTGGGAGGCTGAGGCAAGAAGATCATCACAAGTTCAAGGCCAGTCTGAACCACATAGACCCTGTCTCAAAAAACCAAAAAAACCCCAAAAAACAAAAAATGAAAAAACCCCAAAAAACCGTGGAGACCCAGGCAGAATTTAGTCATTTATAAACTTTATTACTTAATTCTTTTGCAGCTTCTCTGATTTCTTCAAAAACATTATTGTCACCTGTCTGTAAAATGAGCTGGTGTTTTAAATACTTGACACATGACTGTCTGGCTCTAGCCTCCTGTCCGTCCCAGATCCTCCTGGTGATGGATTCGCACAGGGTTGTGCTTTCTCCAGAGTCTGTGTGGCTGTGCTCAGGGTGAACGCCTGGTGCTGGGGGGCATAGGTCACCGAGTGTGTGGAAGCTGCTGCCCTTGCGCCTGTCTGCATCTGCAGCCACCTGGACCTTGCCAGGCCACACTGGGTGCTTCCCGATTCTCCTGGGAACAGCCCTGTGGAGAGGCCGTGGACCCCAGAGCCAGGGCTGGAGAAGTGCGGCTTCTCCTGGAGCTGGGCCTGCGTGATCGGGTGCTCCTGGTACGAGGAAAGGTGACGTTTCCACAGCCCCAGCCGTCCGGGTCTCCTGGTGGCCTACCCTGTGCGGTCCCTGTGTACGGTGGCTATACTGGCCGCTTCTCTTCGCGCCGGTTGCACACCCCAGTCACCCCACCATCTGGTCCCCAGTGTCGCCAGCCTGGCAGCCCCTGAGACTCACTCATCCAGCGTGAGGCCAGGGCAAAGTGACTTTTGTTGGGATTCTCTCTCTCTTTTTAAAACGTCATTGCTTATTATCATTTCTCTCACCTTTTTTGTTAGCCCTCGTTCTTTGCTCCTTAATTTTGTTTGGTCAGAGTCTTTCACAGCCTGGATCCCTTTGACTCTTTCACACTGGTGATTCTGTTCATTCTTTTTTTTTCATTTCAGGACCCCTTTCCAACAAACTGGTGTTTTTGAGAGCTCAAGCCACTGGCGAGCTCGTTTGGGGTGGAGGGAAATGGGGTCACACGGCGGGGGCAACACACCGGGGCTGAGATGGGGCCTCGGTTGGCTTGTGGGGTGCACAGGCTCTGTGTAGGTATGTGTGACTTTGATGTGTATGTGTAGGGATGAACGCGTGTGTGTGAGGGTCTAAAGTGTTATCATCACACATATTTAGTACAAGCAGTTGGTTCACAGTGTCTGAGTTGCAGGCCAGAAGCTGCTGTGGATCTTGGAGGTGCCGATGTCCCGTGCCTGGCCCCGGGCGGGAGCGTGCTTTCTTCCCTGGCTCGGCCTTCATCTGATGGACGAAGCCTTCCCACCCCATGAAGGTCACCACTTGTCTTAGATTTTCTAGAACCAATGGTTGTAAAAGAGCAGATTTAATAGAGGACATTCATAAGTCACAATATTCACCCACAAGCCAAATGCAGGAAGAGTGCCGAATGTCCATCTAGGCACTGGAGATCCAAAAGATCAAATCAAGGGCCGGGAGCCCACAGCACTGTCCTGTGTACGTCCGTGACTGCACATGATGGCTGGAGCCAGGAAACGATGCTCGCAGCAGAGATGACAACCAGAGCTCCTCCAAAGCAACAGCAGCCATCCTCAACGACAGCAAGGCCCCGAGCCCCTTCCTCGACGAGGACAGCCAAGTTCCTTTCGGGAGAACCAGCCGCAGCAGAGCTTCTCCTGGGAAACAGCCCGCCAACTAGCTTCTGCTCCCACTCTGCCTTATGTTGCATCAGCAACAGTCCTCAGGTGGGTCCTCTATGCCCAGTATCACACCAACTCAGTCCGCTGGACGTTCCGGCTCAAGTTGACCACCTTAAGTCCACCTCACCACTTTACTCAGAGCCACCAGTGGAAGTGTCAGTCCCACATACGCAGTGCTGCAGGGCCGGGATGGCGGTGGCTCGGACTCTCTGGCCAGCCTGTGTGTCGACACCAAGGTGCGCCAGCCTAGCAGCCCGGCTTTCTCGGGCTGCCCAATCCAGGCCAGGCTCGGGCTTGTTCGCTGTTTGATGTTCACAGAGACAAAACCAGCAGAGACGAACTGGAGTCCCAAGGCCCAGCTGTGGTACTCTGTAGGTTGGTTCTGCACATCGGGTTTGACATCCTGTTGTGACCCTTTACCAGGTTTGTGCACATTCCTGCAGTCAGATCAGCATCTCCTGTCCCCAAGGACATGTTCATAGGTCCCTCTCCAACTCCTGCACTCTGTGCTTGAGATCGCGCTCTCCACAGATGGGGAAACTGAGTCCCAGGGAGGTCTGTCCCCACAGTGTTCTCTGTGGTGGAGGAAGAGACCTAGCAGGGCCCTGCCTCTCTTCTGACATTGGTCGGCCGCCCCTTTGTTTTCTGTCACCTGGGGCCTCCCTGGGGCATAGGTGGCAGCTGGGGGCTCAAGGCAGCAGGGAGGTGGCTTTGGGGACCGCAGGTCCTGTGGCACCAAGAGCAGCAAACGCTGCATTTCTTCTCCCGCCACCTGGTCCTCACCCCACCCTCGGGCCTGCGAAATTCTAACCGAAGTGGAATCCTGGGCCTGATGGTTCTGAAGGAGCACCCCTCGGGACTGGCCACGCCGTCTTCGCACCGTCCCCACACCATCCCCGGCAGACGGGATTCATCCTGCTGTGCAGCATCTTCTTTCCCAGTCTGTCCCCTCAGTGCTGTGCCCTGAGCGGAGGCCGCAGAGATGCTCCATGCTCCTGAAGGGCTCTGGGCAGGGCTCCTTCACTTCTTAAGCCCATGGCCGCCAGCACTGCCACTGCAGGCCACCGCGCTGGCCGGGCCTGGCTGGGAAACAGGAAAGGGACACGCCAATCCCGGCGAAGTGGGAGCTTTCTTCTGGAGCGATATTTAAGGGGCTCAGACGTGGTTCCACTGCAGTCCTGGTTCCTGGTGATCTTGTCCTCCTACCGTAGCCGGGGACAGTTGCCGTGCGGCTCAGCTCCCGCAGACGACAATCCCGAGGACAGTGAGGCTCACGGAAGGCCGTGTGTCCTCACGGCCGCCTGATGGTTGGCGGTGGCATTGGGGAGGGACATTGGGTATTCCTGGGAAAATATCTCAGAGGTGCCTGAGTTCTTGGTGGAGGCGGGGCGAGGGCGTGGGTGGCCCCAGCCCGCGGTGCTCTGGGAAGGGACGGTCTCACCCTCCTCCATCCTCTTGTCTAGTGCCTTCTGTCTCCAGGTCAGGAAGGAGTCACACTCTGTCCCTCCTGAGGACGGCACTCCAGCCCGGGCCTCACACAGAGTGAGCGCTGCCTTGATGTGTGTTGTGCTGTAGAACAGTGTGCGGTGCCAGCCCGGGTCTCAGCAGCCACTCATGGCAGGTGGCACACAGGTCTCATCCCTCTGTGGCCGGGCCAGGGACTTGATCCTGAAGGGACAGTGAGCTGTCTGTCCTGGGAGTTCTGGCTCTTTCTCTGTAGGTAGGTGCTTCTGGAGCGGAGGTGCAGCGAGAGGAAGGGGACGCGGGAAGTCCCAGCACGCGCTGCTCTGGAGAGGATGCCGGTTACCATGGGGAGGCCGTGGTCGCATGGATCCGTCCTCATCAGCTACCCACGCCTCCTGAGCGTCACGGGGACACTGCCCACAGTGTGCTCAATAGTTTGGAAATTGAAAAAGACAAAAAAGAAGAAAAGTCACCAAAAACCAGGTACAGTAAGTCCCTGACTTGTGCACAAGTTCTTTTCTAGGAGCACAGTCATAAGTCAGATTTGTTCGTAAGTCTGGTGAAGTCTTGTACATCTTTGATACAAATATACAATGCAAAGCATAAAAATCCCAAAGACACACAAAACACTTCAAATAAACTACTTGTATAGCAAGGACACAGCAGCACAACTGTGGCAGTGTCCGGCAGACTTGTGAGGTACTTCCGATTTGTTCACATCTGCGAATGTTCATACTGTGAGGTCCAGTTTTATTTGTGAAAGTTCACTAACTAATGTTCGTTAGTCAGAGACTTACTGTAGTCAGAGTTTCCCCAATAGTAGGGACTCCAGTCACCCGTAGGAGCAATGCAAAGTAAATGTTTTCAGTGTAGATTTGTTTTAATAGCATGATTTGACATAGAATTATTTTTTTTTTGAGACAGGTTCTTGCTGTGTAATACGGGGTGCTTTGAATGCACTGTGTAGCCCAGGCTGGCTTGAGCTGGCAGCAGTCCTCCTGCCTCAGCCTCTGAGTGCGAGATTACAGGCATGTGCCACCATGCCCGACGACATAGCTGCAGGGTGGGGTGTGGCTCAGTGGTAGAGCACAGGCTTGGTGTGCCTCCCTGGTTTAATCCCATACCGCCCCCTAAAAAAAGCTATCATAGGGCTTAAAAAGCAGGGCTGACGACATTGCGTGCAGTACTCGGCACCTACTAAATACTTTAAATACTTGCATACTAAATACATACTTTAATTCATACTTTATTATTACATATTAAAGCATGTAATGTTACTAAATACATAGCATGGGACAATTATTACACATTTATACTCTATCACTTGCATTTACAGAGGGTTTGGTTTTTTGAGATGGGGTCTCCCCATGTAATTCAGGCGGGCCTTGAACTCACTATGTAGCCTGGGCTGGCCTTGAACTCGCAGTGACCCTCCTGCCTCGGCCTCCTGAGTGCTGTGCTAACCTGATGGTGATGATGACACCAGGAAGCCAGAGGTAGAAGCAGCTGCCACTCCGTCCCATAGGCAGACCCTGGGCCCTGCCGCCCCACCACTTAGGAAACCACTTTCTTCCTGCTGAGGCGGAACTGGAGTTCTCAGTAGGCCTTACGGGGCTCTCGTTTGGATTTCGAAGGGCAGAGAAAGAACATTGCTCACCGTCCGATGTCTGCAACCTGTCTTGGATGCAGGGTGGCAGGGCCGTTTCAGGCGGAGGGCTTTGTCCCAGTGGGGAGTTTGGAGACTGAGATCCTTGTCTCCAGACGCATGTTCTGGCCCCTCTGAGAACCTCTGTCCGCTTGCAGAGAAAGTGGGGTGGTTGCGGCCCCCCAGAGCCCAGGCTGCGACCCGTCAGCCGAGTCAGGTGAGGCTGGCACTGGGGCAGCTGCTGGAGAAGCGGTGTCCAGTCTCCCTCCTTCCACGCTGGACAGCACCGCATGTGTGCGCGGTCTGGCCCTGACTCAGCTGCTCCCAGGGCCTTGAGAACGGAACTAGCACAGGCGGGTCACGGGCGGGTCAGGGCTCTGTCCCGGAGCCTTGGAACTGGCAGCAACTGGCAGCACCGTAGCTGCTGGCAATGTCCTCTTGCTTTGGAGCCGAGCCAGAGAAGCAAGGGTGGCAGGGAGCCGTCACCTGTGTGTCACCATCTCCCTCGGGGAGCACAGTGCGGTGTAATTAGAGCCACCAAGGCCCAGAAGAGGCTACTTGAGTTCATCAGGCAGGGAAGCTGCCGCTCGGTTAGAAATCGGAGCAGTGTGGAAAGGAAGCGACTGCGAGTTTGAATGGGCTCCTCACAGATGTCCCCTTTCAGACCATTCAGTGCGGGACACAGCGGTGGCCTTGTGTCCCGCCTGACCTCGGTGGGTCGGTCAAGGGCTCTGCCAGGGCTTCTGAAGGATGAAGGTGACCCCAACAGATACCAGAGCCCTGGGGGTGTCCATGGTGGGAAGTAGGGAAGAGCAGCGCCTCCTGCGGAAACCGAGTCCCAGAGAGGGGATCATGCCAGCAAAGAAACACCAAAGAGCCAGGTGCAGTGGCTTACATTTGTAATCTCAGCACTCAGGAGGCTGAGGCAGGAGGATCGCTGTGAGTTCAAGGCCAGCCTGGACTATATAGCAAGACCCTGTCTCAAAAAAACAAAACAAAAGAAATGCTGCATTTAGCCCAAACAAGGGCTGGATCCTGTGTCTCCCTTGTCTTGGCTCAGTCCAAGTCTGAGGCTCCACACTGAGAACTGGGCAGAAAGTGACACAGTGTTTTGCAGCCAGGATGCGACTTAGCAGTTGGGCGCGTGCATACTGCACTGAGGCCCTGGGTTCAATCCCCTGCATATGAAAATAAATAATTCGCATGGACTGAAAAGTAGGGATTTCAGATGAGGTTTACTTCTTCCCGTTGGAAACAAGATCCCTTTCCTGTCCTTTTCCCCTGAGCATTTGTGTACTTCGGAGCAACCGAAGCGACCATTTCTGTCCTCTCTGAAATGTGCGTAAGTCCTTTTGAAGACTGGATGGCGCTTTGTCAGCTTGGGGACTTGAGGGGGGCTCCGGGAGCCAACATCTCTGAAAACAAACGTCGAGGGTGACAGTGCCATCACCCCATTGCTGGGGAGGACAGAGGCCTCCAGGTGGGGCTTCCCTGAGTCCCAGCGCCCTCTCGCAGACAGGAGGTTCCCTGTCACCAAGCAAGTGGCGATGAGCCCAGTGACAGTGGGCTGTCTAGTCCTCCTGTCACTGCCCATCTTGCAGACATCGAGGACAGTGGCACCACTCGATGACACAAAACATCAGCGCCTGGTCTGTCCCCGCGATCCCTTACCGATTCCTGGGATGTGCTCTGCAGTCTGGTTTTATGCTTACTCGGTGTTAAATGTGCTTCATTCTCTGCTGCCTTGGGGTTCAGAGAGTTGTTTTTATGTTGTTTGGTTTTGTAGTACTGGAGCTGGAACTCAGACCCTTTGTACTGAGTTGCATCCCCACCCTTTTTAATTTATTTATTATTTTGAAATAGGGTCTCACTGAATTGTCCAGGTTGAGTTTGAACTTACGACCCTCCTGCCTCAGCTTCTCAAGTGGCTGGATTATAGGAATGTGCCCCCCCCCCAGCCAGCAAGCCTTCTGACTTGTGTGATCCATCCCTAGTGCACCCATTTTCTCCATCTTCACTGCCACTGCCTTTGTCTGTAAACCACTCTCGTCTCCACCGTGACTGTGACCAGGTCTCCACACTGTCTCCCTGCTTTTGCTCTTGGCTTCCTGAAGTCCATTCTCCAGGCAACTGGTCTTGCAATGAGGGAAAGTCACGGTTTTCTTTATACTGATAGAACTACTTTTCCTTGTTTCTTTTTCTTTTTTTTTTAAAAATCCAAACTCGTTAGCATGGTCTACACCAGGCATGATGGCTTTCCTGTCGGGTACCCTTGTCATGTCCCTGGGCTACTGCAGTGTCCTGCTGGGACATGAGCCTCGGGACCACCCAAGCACATCTCCCCAACTCCAGACAGGTTTTGTCTGGCTAGAAGAGTGTGCGGGAGGGACACCTGTGACTCTACTCCCAGCCACTGTCTAACCTCCTGCTTTTCATGGGATCGGGCTCAAGTTCACAGGGGAAAGAGTCCAGAGACAGGCCCGGAGGGCAGGCAGGGCTTTGACTAGCCAGCGCCAGGCTGCCCGAGAACCTTCCCTTGTTTGTGACTGTCATGGTTTGCATCCAGATGTCTCCCACAGCCTCACGCGTGCATCGGTGAGGTCTCGGAAGGCGATTAGATCGCAGGGTCTCCCAGATGACTGGCTGCTGGGGGCGGGGCCTGGCAGGAAGAGGCGGGGCCTGGGGATGTGGCCCGAAAGGGTCTCTCTCTCTCTTTGGTGCCTCCTGCTCTCTCTTCTTCCTGGCCGCGTGTTCGCTTGTCTTGGAGCCGGGGACTGTAGGCTGAAACGTGAGCCAAAGAAAACCTCTGCTCGCTTAAGTTGTGGGTGTTGGGTGTTGGGTGTTGTGCCTCAGTGACTAGGGAAGTGACGAAGACAGTGAGCAAGCTTCTTTCTAAAATCTTGCTCTGGGGTGTAGTCCTTGCAGCCAGCAGAGCCCGCCTGGCTTTTGTCCAGACATGTTCGCATGTATTTGAAAAATGTTAGCTTTAGTTCACCTCTTCACCTTTAAAACAATTCTCTAGTGACCCCTTCCGTTTTCCCCAGAACATCTGTGTGCCTTGCTGCAGACGCTGGGCTTGGTCAGGTGCTCTCTCTCTCTCTTTCTTTTTTATTTTTAAACTACCCTAACATTCTGTGCATATTTGAGGTCACTTGATGAGAGTGGAGTGGTCTGCTGTCCGTCATGACAGCAGCCATTCTTTGAAATTCATCATGTGAGTTTCTTTCTGGTAGCTGAGAATTTAAAATGTACATCATTTAATTCAGCCTTAGAAAAGAATCTGTCTGGGGAAGATCAGCACTGCAGCTCATCCAGACACCCACCAGCCCACACGGTTTTCACTAGCTCGTTTCTTCTTGGTGCTGCTGGGCTAACACCTCACGCAACGTAGATAATGGGAAAAACTCAAATGATTCTTCTCGTATTCATGGTGTGGGCCTGGATTTGGTCACGTGCCCATTTATGAGCGAGTTCTGAATTGTGGAGAGAGTATTTCTCACCCTCTTCTATTTTTTTCAATTCGAATAGGATTACTCACAGCACAGATAGTGCCTGGGCCTGGAAAATATCTCCCAAGGTTCTTCATAAATAATCTGTGTTTTCCTTGTGCGACTTAGTGAGAGCTCGCGTACACTCCCCAGTGGGCTTGTCCTTCGTGGGGCCTTGTAACTGTGACACAGAAGCTCCTTTGTTGTGCAGGTAGCAGCCAGCAGCACCAGCTCTAGACTGAGACTCACTGTGATCCAGGATATGGGCACTGGTGCCCCGTAGACCTGGTTCAGACCCTCGCCTTGGTGCTTGGGGCTGGCAGCAGACGAGAGGCTTGACCTAAGTCTCAGGGTTCTTATTTTGAAAAGGGGGCTCTTTATATGCCAACACAAGAGACAGCAGCCATGGGGACAGACACCCCTGCTCCCCACGCTCAGGCTGTTATTCATTATGAGCACGATTTGGGTTTTCTTCTGAGGTAGTCAGGGACTTCAAAGCAGTTTTGGGTAGAACCCACGACCCTGCTCAGGCCTGCAGATGCCCAGTAGGTAACTAAAAGTAGAAAAAGCCTGACCTTCGTTCTGTAAGCCTGCATCAAATCCTCACTCCATGTAAAGGCACATGAGTCCCTTCGGGAGAGTCCGGCTAAAGGCTGGCTGAAAAGCTGGTTAGCCCAGGTCTACCAGGCCGGCTCAGTGCCCTCCAGACACAGGACACCAGGCTGAGGGCAGCTGGTGGTCAGGACCTGCGGGACGCCTGCTAACTGGCTCTCACAGCATCACTCAGAGCCTCCCGCCATTGCCCTTGCTCTCGGGTCACACGGCCCGGGAGACGACCCGGGCAGAAGCAACTACTTCCTGGGAACAGAATCAGAGGCCCGCCAGCCGCACAAATTCCTCCAGAGCTGAAACCAGGACTGAGATGGGACTCCACCGTCCTGCCTCGGCTAACCCTGAAAAGCTGGCTCCGGCCTTTGCGAGGGGCCCAGTGCGCCTCATGTCCCCCCAGCCCTGCCCCTTCATTTCCTCTTATCTCTCATGAACCCTTTTCCTGCGCGTTTGTGCTTTGATTTCCAGCATCCCTGAATCACGGAGGCTTGCTTGCTGGTGACAGTCCCTGCCTCTTAGCATTGCTGAAGATTACGTGTGATAATTCATGGTGAAAGTGCCTGGCTCCCGAAAGGACTGTGGCATCGTTAGCTGTGATTAGTCACCGAGCTGGGGACGATGCTGCCTCCCTCTGACATCCCGCTCCCAGCCTGGGAAGCTGCTGTGTGGCCCAGCGCCACGTGGGTGCCCTTGCAGGGACCCCTCCTCCGGTGTCCCGAGTTGGTTTCCAGGGTCTCCCCTGGGGACACAGCTGGTCTGCAGAAACCAGGCTCTGCCTGCGAGTCTCACCTCCTGGCAGTGGGGAGATGCAGGAAGAGGCAGGAGTCCTCTTGTTCACAGCCCACCAAGGCTGCCTGCATGTCCCCAGGCTTTGCCTGTCTCTGGGGATGCCAGGTCTTCAGGGACGTTGTCAGTGGCATGTAAGGGCAGCCTGGAAAGTCAAAGGCAGGACAGAAAGAAGATCAGCTGTCACTGCTAGCTAAGGAAAGATGATGCCCAGAATAAAATGTTTAGAAGATGAAACGGGCAGCCACTGCCAGCTGAGTGCTTGCTCCATGTTAGAACCGTGCTGAGAGTTGGTGCTGCTTCCCAGCCATGCTGGGCTTTGTGTGAGGGGAGAAAAGGCCAAAAAGCCCGTTCTAATCCTGGAGTAGGTTATCCCTGAATCCGGGTGGAGTCTGATCACCCCAGGAGTGCCAGTCACCTTTGGAAGCCCTGCGCTGCCTCCTGCCTCAGCCGCCTCAGGCTCGTGGGTGGTCGGGGTGGAGGTGCCAGGGGTCTGTCTTGCTCCCTCCCAGGCCCCTGCTTGCTGTAGTCGGCAAGTTCGTGATGTTCATTTGGGAGAAGGCAAGTGCTCCTTTGGTGGCTGAAAACCAGCAAAAAGCAAGCTGAACCTCATTCGTGTCCAGGGACAGGACAGAGAGGTGGAGGGGTCCTGGCATCGGCAAGTTCGTGATGTTCATTTGGGAGAAGGCAAGTGCTCCTTTGGTGGCTGAAAACCAGCAAAAAGCAAGCTGAACCTCATTCATGTCCAGGGACAGGACAGAGAGGTGGAGGGGTCCTGGCATCTTGCCCGTCTTCTCTGCTATCTTACCTGACCCACGCATCTGTCACAGCAGCAAGGACGAGATGGCATCGGTGGAATGAGTGGCGCCTCTTCCTGTCCCCTGGAAACGAGAGAGGTCACCACCGTTCCCCTGGGCCCGGCCAGGGCTGCACTGAAAAGCACCGTGTTCCCAAAGCGCTGCTTGCCGTTGTGTTCGGAGAGAGAGTCCAGTTCTCTGCTGGCGCCGTGCACCGGCCGTCTCCTGCCAAGGGCACTCGCCGAAGCCATTCTGCTCCCTTCTCTTTCTCCAGACCGCTTTCCCCAGGAGCCTGGTTCCCACACCAACTCCAGAGTCCCAGTTCCCACGCCTGATTCCTGCGCTGCTGTCGCCTCAGCGTGCTTCCCCCGTGCTCGTGTGTGGGGCTTGGTTCCCTGTGGGATTCTGAGAGGGCGTGAAGAACTAGAGCCCTCATAGAAGAGACTGGAGAAGCGGGCATGATGATGCACACCTGTCATCCTGGAACTCTGGGAGGCGGAGGCAGCAGGATCACAAGTTTGAGCCCAGCCTGGCAAATTAGCAAGACCCTGTCTCAAAATAAAAAATAAAAAGGCTGGGGAATGCAGCTCAGTGTGAAAGCCTGGGGTCAATCCCCGGTACATCCAGGAAAAAAAAAAAAAAAAAGAGGGAAGGAAGGAGGAAAAAGAAAAGGATAAAAAAGTCAGCTTTCCCTTCCACCTCTTAGGCGCCATCTTGGAAGCATAAGGCGGCCTCACCTAACTTGGACCTGCCCACACCTTGATCCTGGACTTCTCAGCTCTCAGATCCATGAGAAATGCCTGCTGTTTGTAACTTACCTAGAGCATTTTGTTATCACAGCAGGAGTGGACGAAGTCCCATGAGATGCACACTGTCCGAATCTCCGAGGGTTACAGGGGAAGGCAGCACCAGAGATCAGATTAGATGCTCCTTCTCCAAGCACAAGGAGAGAAGAGGCTTAAAGAGAAGGAGGCTGGGTGCAGTAGCCCAAAATTGTCATCCCAGCAAGCCAGAGGCTGAGGCAGGAGGATTATTGTGAGTTCAAGGCCAGCCTGGGCCACATAGCAAAACTCTGTCTTGAAAACAAAAAACCAAAACTAAACACTGCTCTGGATTCAGCGCGCACCCCAGACCCCCCGGCGTCAGGGCTCCGGGCCTTCTCGTCCCGACACTCACAGTCTTCTTTAGCAATTACTCAGACTTCTCTGTGCTGGCGAAGCGGGGGCAGCGCAGAGTTAGGAGCTCGCCTGTGCAGCGTCAGGGGACACAGACGTGACCCCAGAGGTCAGGAGGACCAGCCGCGCGGCCCCTCGATGCTTCACCAGGTGAAGAGCGGGTCCCACGGGAGGGTGTCTCCGATCGACGGCACATTTAAATCGGCCCCTCTTCTTCTGGCGCAGTCTGCGTTTCAGGGACGCTCTGTCCTCTGGAACACTGTCCCCGCCTCACCGCACCAGACTCCCCAGTCCGTCCCCAGGAAGCGTCGTGAAGTCACAGCTTGGACATGCCGGCCTGCTGTGCTGCGCCCTGTCCTGGTTCTGGGCCGTGCCGCGGGACACTAGCCCCGAAGAGTCTCCCGGTTCCTGGGGGAGCCTGGGGAGTCTCTCCAGTCGGCCTGAGAAGGGCTCGGCTTGGAGATTACCAAGGACAGGGGAACTAACGCGACAGTATCTAGGCCCACACTGGAATTTCAGTTCCTGTGTAACCATCTGTAGCAACACAGCCAACTGCTTTGTTCTTTCCTTCCTCCTTTTCTTCCTGCAGACTTCCACCTTTGCTGTTTCTCACCTTTCCTCTCTCCCTTTTCCTCTTACTCTTCTTGTTGCTGAGACGAAACACCTGACACCCAAAATTAAGGGAGGAAAGGTTTATTTAGCTCACAATTTATAGAGGTCCATGTCAAATGGCTCCAAGGTGGGGAGGCCTGGCAAAGGACGTTCCGGGGAGAGACCACTCATGGGAGGGCAGGCAGGGCAGGCAGAAGGCAGGAAGGCACAAAGTAGCAAGGAGGAGGCGAAGGCAGGACACCCCTCTTCCTGTTCTTCAACCTATCCAGGCTGCCCACTGGTAGGGCGGGCCACACTCACACCCTTCATCCCAGTATCGAGCCACAAGTCAATCCGGCACCACGTCCTGGATCCCGGCGTCACGCACCCCAGATCCAGCCGCCTCCGAAAAGCCCCACCTGTGACTGTGTGAGGCTTTGGAGGGACATCTGGATATAAACCATAATATTTTCTAACCTCGTAAACCAAATGAAAACTCTTTAATCTTCTTGCTACTTTACACCTCCTATTTCCCTTTCTTATTTCCACTCTGTCTGTCCTAATATTTGCCACACCTCTGAGTGTAAATCATTCCCTGGGAATTACTCCTTATTTGTTTATTTATTTGGTTTTTGATCAGGCCGACCTTGAAGTCACTATGTAGCCCAAGCTGGCCTCAAACTCATGGCAATCCTGCCTCAGCCTCCCAAGTGCTGGGATGACAAACGTCACTCTTCATGGTAAGCGGTGTGTGACTAAGCTCCGGACACATGACGCTTCTTGACAGTTTCCTCCAGAAGCGGGACGTAGAATCAGCCTTGTGCTTCGGGGGTTACTTCGGGGCCCTCTGCAGTCAGACTGAGGGCCTCAGGGGTGCTCCTTGGAGGCAGCTGTCTCCTCGGGGGGCCGGGCCGCGGGGTTGGGGTGCTCTGTTAACCCGGAGCGGTGGGCGCAGCCCTGCAGGACATGCTGCATCCGCCGTCCGCGCCACTTCTCAACTTGGGAACTGCTGCTTGCAAGGCAGCGCGGCCCTCTGGACTCCTTTCTAGACGGCCGCTCACGCAGGCAGCTTGGGTTCTTGCTGAGCCTTCCGCCCTGGGCTGCTGCTACCCCAGCAAAGGTCTCCTTTCTTCTCCCAGGCTGGCAAGAGCCCGGCATGCTGGGCCACAGCAATGAGACCCTGCAGTGGACGGCTCTGAGCCCTAATGGGCCTCCTGCGGGTTTCCATAGAAACAAGCCACAAGAGGTACCCAGCATTGCGGATCTTACAGCCACAGACACTTTCCCTCGAGGACCCCCTCACCTAGATACCACTCTGTGAGAGGTTTTAAAGGCACAATATACTGCTTTACCCTGGAGACTCTGGCCACAGCTTTCCAATCCCTGCTGCCACCCTCTGCTCTTTAAGATTTTTGTTGTTGCTTCCAAGCTTGAGGGAAAGGGGTGACCAGTTCGTGCAGTCAAGTTAAAGAATCCCAACAGATTGTTTACGATAACTCATCACAGTTAGCACAGTGCTACATATTGTTAGGATTTAGATCTGGGGTGTTCCCCCTAAAGCCTCGTGTATGGAAGGTGACTAGATCATGGGGCTACAGCTTCCTTGCTGCTAGGAGGTGGGGCTGTGGTCAGGGTTAGGAGGCGCTGAGCCCTTTCAAGGGCCATGGCCTGGAAGGCTTCAGCTCCCTTGGCTCCTCTTCCCCTCTCTCCGCTTCCTGTCTGGCTCCTCTTCCCCTCTCTCCACTTCCTGTCTGGCTCCTCTTCCCCTCTCTCCGCTTCCTGTCTGGCTCCTCTTCCCCTCTCTCCGCTTCCTGTCTGGCTCC
>PVJO010010824.1:0-65210 GCA_004026905.1 Hystrix cristata | reverse complement strand
AGGGTTGGGGATGATTGGGATGGTGGCAACACAGGATCTGAGGGTTGGGGATGATTGGGATGGTGGCAACACAGGATCTGAGGGTTGGGGATGATTGGGATGGTGGCAACACAGGATCTGAGGATTGGGGATGATTGGGATGGTTGCCAAGTGACCAACAGGCGAGTGCTATGTGGAGGACAGATACCTTGCACAAAGGGATGATTTCTGTATGGGGAGAAGGAGTGGTACCTTGGTCACCCTCTCGTCCCTGAGACAAAATCCCGAACACCTGCAGCTTAAGGGAAGAGAGGCTTATTTAGGTCACATCTCAGAATTTCCATCCTTGCACGGTCAGGGGCCTGGCGGGAGGGCCTGGGCAGAGGAAAGCTGTTCACATCACGGTGGTCAGGAAGCAGGGGTGAAGGGAGGAGCGGGAGGGAGCTAAACTGTTCCAGGCTATGGCCTCAGTGACCCCCTTCCCCCCAACCAGGCCCAGCTCCTAACAGGAGGAAGTCAGCTGTGGTCCCCACCATCTGTCACCTCCCCAAAGCCCCACCTCCAAGCACGTGGGGCTCCTGGGAGACCTTCTTCATCTAAACTATGACATGTGGGATGGCTTAAGATTTCATCGCATGACTCAGAGGAGTGCGCAATGTAGAACTCGTGAATTGTTTATTTCTGGCGTTTTCCATTCAATTTTTCAGACTGTACTTCTGGCGTTTTCCATTTAATTTTTCAGACTGTACTTGGCCGTGGGTAACAGAAACTGAAACCTCAGCTATTAGCATTGTGTGTTCAGGGCAGTGGGGCATGTGCATTCAGGATGACCACAGACATGAGGCTTTTGTTTCTACCAACAAGGTTTAGAGACCCAGGTGCCAGGACAGGGCATGGAGACGGCGTGCTTCATCCTAGAATGAGAACTTGAAAATCTTTGGTGATTTAACAAGTGTGTTTTTAATGAAGAGAGAGAGGAGGCTGGGTGTAGGCAATTGGGCGGTTAGGGGAAGTTCCACTCTCCCATCAGGACAGCCTGGCTGACAGCCTCCAGCTCCCACCTGAGCTTCCTCCCCGAGCCAGTCTCCCGGGCTGCTCCCAGCCAGTGGGGTGTCATGGTGGGGTACTGATTTACTTTGGGTTTTTAAAATAATGTTTGTATTAATTTGCTACTACTGCATAAAAGGCAGACACAGTAACGTCAAACAAGGCACATCTCACAGTTTCCACGGGCCAAGAGTCCTAGTGTGCTTAAGTGGGTCCTCTGCATGGGAGCTCCCCAAGCTACACTTGAGGCAACGGCTGGGGCTGGAGTCTCAGGTAGTTGCTGGCAGAGCTCAGTTCCTTTCAGCTGTAGGATGCACGCAGCTTGCTCCTTCGAGTCTGATACAAGGAGAGATTTTCTCTCTCTGGACCAGCTTCTAACAGGCTCATCTGATTAGTTTGGGCCCAACAGGATAAACCCTCCTTTGACTAATTGAAAGTCAAATGAGTAGAGACTTTATTACATCTTCAGAACCTCTTCCCCTTTGCCATAGAACAACCTAATCATCAGAGTGACCTCTGTCGTGTTTATATCTACCCACGTTCCAGGGAAGTAGATTACGTAGGGCATGTCCACCTGAGGACAGCAGTCTTGGGGTCATCATGAAATTCTGCCCACCGCAGCATTCGTATCAGGTGGAATAAAAAAAAAAGCCTTTTTCTTTTCTGATTGCAAAAGCAGTATAAGTTCAAAGGTTAAAATCCAGAATCGACAGTAATACACGAAGAGAGAAATTAAAATGTATGTATAACATAACTCCTCCCCCATAAGATAAACACTGTTATCCTTCTGATTTATGTCTCTTTAGATAAAGGGCCCACTGTTTAGCGTTCTTTTTTAAAATTTACCTTTATATTAAATATTCTTTGAAAAAAATGAATAAGAACATGGCTCTCAGCACTCCATTGTGTAATATACTGCAATTCGATTTACTTTTTTCCCTTTTGCACTTTGATTGCTTCCGATTTTTAGCTATTAGAAATGATGTTGATGAATTTACTCCAGCACATTTAAGTGCTTGTTCAGGGCTCATGATTCTCTTGTAGCTATGGGGGCAGAGATACTTAGAGCGATGGGGCTAGATGCCAATAAAAAAATCAATTGGAAATGAAAAGCATCCACAACCTGAGCAGGTTCTGTGGAAAATCAAATTAGTTTTTATTTGAGCACATTTTTTTCCACAAGCATTTATTCAAGAGAGGAAGATACTCCTCAGTTTTCCTGGCTTAAGGCTTTATGAAAATAGATGATGATGTTTGTTCCAAGTCACCCAGGTTCCCATAATAACTGTCCAGGCACAAGGACTTGGTTGTGCCATAAAGATAGTTTTGTGACAGTTAGTGGGACAAAAGCTCAGAGTGGGAAGAAGGGGATGAGGAAAAAGTGGAGATGAGTTGGAGTTGGTGGGAAGGTGAAGAGGAAGGAAGGGGTGAAGGAGGAGGAAGGGAGCAAAGAGTGTCTATGATTGATGAGAAAATGAAAGGGGAATTCCTTTCATGCAGAGTTTGTGGCTGAGCAAATCACCCTGGTCTGGCACGAACATCACCTGTAGTAAAGAGCTCAATAAAGTGATTTAAAATGTATTGATCTTTGTGTCTTTGTGGGTTTGGGTTTAACCTTGGTGTCTGCCTGGCTACATCTCCTGTTCTGGTAAACACTTGTGCTTTGTGTGTAGTGGGGACTCCACACGACACCAGGGGCTCTGCCATTCATTTGGGGCTGCATTTGGTGCACAAGGCCTCGGTGGTCTAGGATGTTGTCTGGGGGCTTAGTGCCAGAAGAGCTGGCCCTGCCAGTGTCGAGCTTTCCTGAATAATAGGAGACTCTGGGAAAGCGGCACATCATTTATACTTTGGATTTTCTACACATGGATGCGTGTGTGTGTGTGTGTGTGTGTTGAGGAGGGGGAGGAAATGCTGGGTCAGATAGAACTGGGCCGGATCCAGTGGGACCAGTAGGAAACACTGGGAGGCTGGTGTATTTATACTGGTTCCATCTCACTGGGGCGGCACCCATGTGTTCTCCTTCTAGGTATAATGGCAGCCTTTTCTCCCACAAAGGTTATGGCCCAGCCCTTTGCCGTGTTATCACTGCTGTGACAAATTGCTGTTTTCCTGGAGAAGGGTGTGGCCTCCATGTCTCCCCTACCACCCAACACACCCATATTTCTGCTCCCCACAGCACTCTACTGTAGAATACTTGAGAAGCCCTAGAGCAATTTGCCTGTTAATTAGTGCCCCTGGGCATCAAGTGCTGGCAGCTACCGCAAGGGAAGCCTCACTTTATCTCTTCACTTTGAAGTCACTTTGAGGTCCCTAAGTGGTGTGGCAAATGCTAGCAAGTGTTCTGGGAAGCAGTGACTCACAGCTGGCCTGTCCATGGTGGTAAATCTCTAGAAAGTGACTTTGCTTCTAGCATCCTGCTCTTTGCGACTTTATAACATGCAAAGGTCTGACGATAGGTGTAGACCAGAGGGGAGGTGTTCTTGCACTTCAGGGGACATTGACAATGTTCGGAGACAAGTTCGGTTGCCAACACTGAGTGTGTGTGTGTGTGCGCGCGTGCGCGTGCACGTGCACTCCTGGCATGTATTAGGTACATCAAGGATCTTGCTGAACATCCTACAGTACACAAGACACCCCCTCTCCGAACCAAAAACTATTCTGCCCCCAATGCCGGTAGTGCCAAGGTTGAAAAGTCCTGAGAGAGACCAAACTATAACCACAATTACCAGGAAGCCGGGCTTTAGGTTTACAAGATCAATACCAAGTTTGCATGGGAGCCATCTGCTACATCTCTATTTAGGGAAAGAACACAACCTACTTTTCAGCATTTTCCCTAAAGCAAGATCAGTCAAAACAATTCAAATATCTCCAATTTTAGGGAAAATAAACAAATGTCCAAAACTATTTGGCCAGGAGTATTAAAGGACTCATTTACACAAAACTGAGACACGCAAAGCCAGGGAAGTTGTCCAGGACTGGAATTGCTTCACCTGGGGTGTCCACTAAGACCGAGAGCTAAACTGGTAAGAGGAACTCTCCCCATTCCTTCACGAATGGCACCATCTGGCCTTTGATCTGAGGTGGGGAATTGGTTATCGGGCTGAAGACCCACCTTTTCCCTGTTGGAGTTTGAACCTATTTAACTCTTCAGATTCTCGATTTTCCATCTGTAACAATCAGATGCTAACAGCTGCCTTGGATAATTCAAAGATTTGTTTATTCTTGTTATTTTGAGGAAGCATATTTTAACATCTGACTTTGTGACCAAGAGACAATGAAATAAAATGTGTTTTTGAAAACTGGTGTAAGTGATGATGAATTTTGCAAGAGGAGCGCTCTTGGGGCACTCCAAGAATGCTCTAAGGCCTGCTGCTTAAATTGTAGCCCATGAGTAGATCTGCCACGATGACATCCCCAGGAGCATGTTAGAAATGCAGACCCGATACTCCCTCTCAATCCCGTGGAGTTAGACTCTATATTCTAACAAGATCCACAGAGAATTCCTGTGCACTTTTTAAAGTCTGAGAAGATACCTACAAAGTCTGAGCTTATTTACACTTTGTAATTCAAAGAGCTGTCCTTCCTTTGGGCAGTTTATGCTAAATTAGTTTTATGGAGTAATGCTTCAGGTACCGATTCCCACAGTCTTTCTTCATTACAGACAGCGCCTCCAGGAGCAGTAGTCAGGGAGAATGTTTTGAATTATCGGGTCATAAATTTAATATTGGAGACTATCTTTCCTTATGCCAGGTACTGTAACAAATACCTTTTGGTGCTTTAGGAAGCTTTAACACTTAAATGTGGCATCTGGGGTTTAAAGAACCTGAGGTCAGAAGACTGGCTTTATGAATCTCCTGAAGCTGTCATGCAAAATTGTGCATGTGTTCAGTTACCTGAGGACAGAATCCATCAGTGTCATCACATTCCCAAAGGAGCCCTTATGCCAAATATTGAGAACCATTGATATGGATTCTGTCATTCATCAAATATTTATTGAGTGCCCATTATGCAACTGTGTTACTCTAGATGAAGAGAAAAGCTATATGATAGCAAATCATTGAGAGGGAATCATGGATTCAAATTTAAAAACCAAACTAGGAAGGAATCTGAAGAGAAAAATATAAAATGAGTCGAGACATACTGACAAAAGTAATTGAAACATTTAAGAAGCTTAAAGGTACTTTGTATTTGATATTGACAGACATTTTTATTTGTACATACACAAGATCGAAATAATACTCTGGAAAGGGAAATAAAGCGGAGGAAAAGTTATGGTGGTGCATATTTAGATGAGGTAGATTTTTATGAATGAGTAATAAAAATTTCTAATCTAATGATTTGAAAATATAACACAATTTGTTCTCCCCAAATACTTTTAAATTCAATTATTAATTATTATGTGGATTAATCATCTGTGTCTTATACAGCTTAAATTTCAGTGTTTGGGGATAGATGCTGACTTAGAATAACGGTGCTCACAAGGCTGGAGGTGTAGCTCAGTGGTAGAGCACTTTCCTAGCATGGGCGAATTCCTGGGTTCCATCCCCAGCACTGCCAAAACACCCAACCAAAAGAAACAAAACCAGCACCTTACCATCCACAAAAGTAGAGGTGAGTGAACTCTTACCTCTGCAACACCAGTGAATTACTAGGAGGCCTTCCCTTCCGAAGTTCTTCACCTCAAATCTCTTCACTCTTCTTCACACTACAGGTGTACCGTTTGCTTTCTAACCCAGCCCTAGCCCTGAGATTAGCACAGGAGGCGTTGTAATAGGTGGAGGCTGGAGGATCACTTCTGGCCATCAGGGGGATTGTCATGGAGACCTGGCCTCCATTCCACAGGATGAATCCGGACTGGAACATTTGTGCGTTGGACTCACGGCTCCAAGCTAAAGGGCAGGCTGTTCACTGCTTTTTGGGACTCGTGCTATGTGTTTTTCACGTGAACATCACCTTATTCATGGTCCCCTATGCATAAAAACTTTCTATCTAATTATTGGACACTCTGAGTTTACCCGTATTTCTTTTGTTACTTATAAAATAAAAATAAAAGCCCACAGTTTCCCATGCCTCAGGGACCCCTGTGCATGTTGCTCTCCTCAGGGATGCTCAGAATCTATATTTCACAGCACTGAGAAAGGACCTGATGGTTTGTAGAGCAAATCCAAACTCCTCCTTTTATAGGTAAGGAAACCATGGTTCTGAGAAGTCCAGGTCAAAAACAGCAGAACCAAAACTACAACTTCCTTCTTGGCTTCTATTCTGTTTTTTGGAGGGAGGGTGCTGAGGATTACACTCAGGGCCTTGCACTTGCCAGGCAAGCACTCTACCACTGTGCTAAATTCCCAACACCTTGGTTTCTATTCCGGAACTCTCCTCATGAGGTTAAATTTCTGAAAGACACAAAGCATCAACCTCTACTTCCTCTCAGTCCTTCCTAGGCTTAACTTGGTGGCTGAGCACACAGTAAATGTTAGCTCGCTTCTTGTGTAAGGTGTTCCCAGCCACCTCAGTGATAAAAAGGAGGGCAACATGCCCCCAAACCACTTTCTTAGCTGAAAGAAAACCAGAAGCTAGAAGAGACAAAGCTTATTTGATGCTGATGTAAGGGAAAGAAGAAAATACAGTTGTTTCTGTGGGCTCTGCATCTTTGGATTCAAACAACCACAGATAGAAAATTTTTAAAAATTACAGCTGTCCAGAGTGTTGCAGACTTTGTTTTCTTGTCATTATTCCCTAAATAATAGAGTAGAACAGGGGGAGTAAAAAGGATTAAAATGTGGTATATACATGTATCAATGCCCCAAGATGAATGTGTTTATTACGTACTACAAACATGTGCTAATGAAAAAAATAGCACAAAACCCCAAAATGACAACAAACCAATATACTGGAACAATGATGTGCATAACATTTACACTGTATTAGGTGTTAAAAGTCACCGAGAGATAATTTTAAGTACAAAAGGATGTGTGTAGGTTGTGTGCAATTTCATATAAGGGAGTGGAGCATGTGAATTTTGGTGACCACTGGAGTTCCTGGTCCCAGTCCTCCACTGGATATTGTTTAATCACTGTAGATGTATCTTACGGTTTTGATTCAGAATGTCCCCCAAAAGGCTTATAGTATCGACGGCTTGGCTACTAGGTGATGGGCTTTGGGGAAGTGATTGAATCGTGAGGGCTTCAATCTCAGTGAATTAATATATCATAGCTCAAAAATGGGCTTGTTGAGAGGTAGGGTCTATTTGGATGAAGTCAGTAGGGTCATGGCTGTGAAGGGTATTATTGTCCCAGCCTATTCTGTGCTTTCTCGTTCTGATTTCTGGCTGCCATGAGATGAGCAGTTTTCCTCCACTACACCCTTTGGCCCTTATACTTCTGCCACAGCTCTGAAAGCAATCAAGTCAGCTGACCGTGGACTGAAATCTCTGAAACCATGAGCCAAAATAAATCTTTCTTTCTTTAACTTTTTCCCCCAGGCATTTTGTTAGAGCAAGGAAAAGCTGATTAATACAATGTAACACTTCATTCTTCCCAAAAGACTCCTTTTCCTCCTGTACAACCAGAGTTCTACTTTTGCTGTAGTTTGTATGAAGTTTGAGTATATTCTCCAAGGTTCACATTTTGAAATTTAATCCCCATTGTGATTGTGACGTATAAAGACACAGAAACATAAACCATCTATGGTGTTCAGAGGTAAGGCCTCTGGGAGTTGATTAAGATTAGATAATGTCTTCAGGAGGCACTATGGTTGAATATTGGTGACATTATAAGTCAAGAGACAGGGAGACAGAGAGAGATGTTTACTGTTCATTGCCAGATTGGGACTGCCAATAAGAAGGATGTCACCAGATGCAGGCTCTTGACCTTGGACTAGAACTGTTAGCCCAAACAAACGTCTTTTGTTTGTAAGTTGCCCCATCTCAGATATTTCGTATTAGTAATGAAAGATGATCTAAGACAACATCTGAACAGTGTATTATCTGGAAGAGATTTTGTGTTAGCTCACTTCTCAAGTGTTCCTACCTTACCAAAAAGGTTGTAATATAAAAATCCATTTGACTGCTAAGGGAAATACACAGGTTATTCCTTAATAGTCATTGTCCCCTTCTTCCTTCAAAATACAATTTCTAGGTACTGGCTGCCTAGGAAAAAAGAGATTGTACTCTTCAGTTCCCTTTGCACTGAGCATGGTCATGTGCCTGGGTTCAGCTGATGGGACAATGAGGGCAGTTCTGTCTGCCACCTGAGTGAGAGGGAATATGGTTGCCTGTTCTTCTTCTTGCTGGGTGGAATGCCAATGAGACAGGAAGCCATCTTGGAAGTGGGGGTGAGATAGAGCACCACCATGGTGGTCTCATTTAATCTTAACTCTCTTTGAGCCTATCTTCAATATCGTCACCTGGTGGGTTAGGGCTCCAAAATGTAACTTTTGAGGGAATGTGAACATTCAGTCCATATTTAAGACACACCTTATGAACAAGGCCCCCTGTCAGCTTGGGCTTTTCTGTGATTGAGAAGTGAATTTCTAAACAAGTAAGCCACATTTGGCGCCTTGGTTTGACCTGTCTAGTACCTTGGATTTTGTTCTTACTGACATCACACTGAAGTTCGCCTCTGTTACTGTTTTGCTGGGAGTGGGATAAGTACTCGGTGGAGGCACCTGGAAGTCCTTATAAACTGGCATCTGAGCAACAGCTGTGTGTCTACATATGGCCTGCCCACACGCGATGGAACACAATCATTCATTGCACAACATTCCAGTCAATGATGGACGGTGTCTGCGAGGGTGGTCCCCAGGATTGTAATGGAGCGAACGAGTCTTGTTGCTAGTGTTGTGAGCTGTCGTGACATCACAGTGCAAAGCGTGACTATGTGTTTGTGGAGCTGCTGGTGGGAACAAATGTACTGTGTTGCCAGTCCCATAAAAAGTATGGCATGTCCAGTTATACACAGTACGTCATGCTGAGCAATGATAAGGAAATGACTCTATTACTGGCTTGTGTATTTCCTATACTATGCTTTTGTCATTATCTAGTGTCCTCCTCCTTTAAAAAGTTTACAGGAAAATAGTCTGCTGTGTTGTGTTGGCAGCATCCCCGTCCATCTTGTGTTTATTGTGTTTCGTGATTCCATCAAGAGGCCGCATTGAGCGAGTGACCTACACCCTCCTATGCTTGTGTAAGTGCACTCTGCAATGTTTGCACAATGACAAAAATGCCTGATGATTGTACATTCTCAGTGGAAGGTAAATTTCGCTGGGCTGTGAATGGTTCACTGCAGCAGTGAATAGCTAGTGCCCTCGGGGAGGGCACCGTGCACTGTCCTGCCCATGAGCCATGACAGAATGTCTTCATTTTTTAAAAAGAAACTATTCATTTTTGTCATTGGAAAGGAAGGTGGGAAAAAGACATGATGCAGAAGGAGGAAAAGAGGAATGCTGTTAACTAGGGCTGTCACAACAAAGTAATACAGACTTCATGCATTTAATAATAGAAATCTGTTGTCTCATACTGTGAAGGATTGAAGTCTAAACTCAGCAGTGGGCAGGGCCATGCCCCTCAGAAGGCACTGGGAAGTATCTTTTGCGGGCCTCTCAGCTCCTGCTAGCTCCTTGGCTTGGGGCAGCCTAACTCTGATCTTCATATGGTGTCCTCTCAGTATGGATAATGAGCCCATGTTGTGTATGCTTCTGTGTTCTAATGTCCTCTCTTATAAGGACATCAGTCCTGTTGGATTAGGGTCCAACCCAATGTCCTCCTCTTAACTAATCATATTGGCAATGACCTTATATAAGGTCTCTGGTGTCAGGAATTCAACACACAAAATTTCAAGGGGACTAACTCGACCCCTAACAAGAAGTTGAATTGGCAGATTATTTTGGCCACTGGACTCCACCCAAACACCAGCAGGAGAGGAGACTAAAGGAGTATCAGAGAACTCAGGACACAACCAAGTATGGCATATCATCCTAAGAGGGTACAAGGAGACCTTTCCATATGGTCCCCACAGTAAAGCCTTGCTCTCATTTCATAGCACACAGTGGCCACCATTGCAGATTATTACATGGGGTCCCATGACCCAGAAGCCAGGGACTCGGTCACTTTGTGGATCCTCTCTCCACTGCACCCCAGTGGCCCTCCTTCCCTGCCTGGGAGCCATAGATACAAACAATTGTCTGTTCTGTATGAAGGCCAAATACCAGAGGCTGGTGATTTTTTTTTTTTTTTTGAGACAGGGTCTTGCTATGTAGTCCAGAATCTTGAACTTACTACACAGCCCAGGTAGGCCTTGAAATCACAGCAGTCCTCCTGCCTCAGACTCTTGAGTGCTGGGGTTAGAGGCATGCGCCACCCCACCTGACTGGTGATATATTTTAGAAAAAATTATCGTTTTTCAGTGATAAAAATAATGTGCGCTCATTATATTGAAGTTGGAAAAAACATAGAAGTTGAAAACTCTATGGAAAACTTCCTCAGATTCTAAGAACCATCCCTGTTAAATTTTGACTTATGGCTCATTCACTCTTGTCTTCTTTTTCTTTGTATAGTGTAGAGTCTAGGACACACATCTATATAATTATGTATAATCTAGATCTATTTAGATTTTCTACAGAATTATAGATATTTCTCGTGTTACTGAACATTCATTCAATAGTTCTGTAACATTGAGGATGGACAAATAACCCAGAGCAGCTCATGTTTTCTTTATTTTCAGACCTTGTTCCAGTCAACTCACATACATTTTTCCGTGTCGGCCTACTAACAGTACAATGAGGTTGGAATTGATCTCATACAAATCGGTAAAAAATTGAGGTTCAGAATTTTTGTAATGTGTCTAACATCATATAATTATTAAATAGCCATAAAGGTATCTCTATACAGGTTGGTTTGCTTCTACTTTCCATGCTTCTAATCATTACTTAATTTCTCTACTGTTGAACATGGAGTTTGCCTCCCGATTTGTACAGTTAAGAATATTATAATACATACCTTTGGACAGAACACACTCCCACCCCCCTTATACTTTCTAAAGATAAATTCACAGAAGTGGAATTACTAGAACTAAGAATGGCACGCCGAACATTCAATCATTTTTTCTTACATTATTGTCAAATTGCCTTCCAATTACATCCCTTGAGCACTGTAGGAGGCTGCTTATGCCCCACACTGAGAGTGAGTCAAGCTCTGGAAACCGTCTTGCTATTTACAATGGCTGAAAATGGATTATTTTGCTTTTTATTTGCCTATTAGTAAACTACACATTTTTCTATGTTTTAAGCCACTTATATTTTCAACTAATCATCTGGGGTCATTTATCTACTAAATCTTAGTATTCAGTTGAATTATGTGCAATTAACGTCTTTGTAGGTCAAAAGTTGAGGAGCAAGAGCCCAGCTAAATGTTTTTCCAAATGCATTAAGAATATTAACCTTTAGGTACATTAGTTATAAATAATGTGTTGATGTTTTGATAGAGATGTTTTTATGTTGGTTTTTTAAGATGAGCATCCAATAGTCTGGAAAGTACTTGAGTAATGACAAAGGTGTGCAAACGATTCCTATGGACTATTTTTTTATGAGCCTTCCCTGACCTCGTGCTCGTGTGCCTCTTCCTCTTCCCCCACTCCCTCGGGGTGGAGTCCGGTCTTCCTCGTGAGGTAGATCAAGGCCGAATATCAGTTTTGGAGACAGAATGTGAAATATCACTGAAAGCATTCTAGGCTCCAGTAAAACAAGAAAGAAAGGTCTTCTGTATGGTTGACACCATCTTAGCAAAACCATTAAAACGGCAGCCTGACGGCATTTGGAGGTCTAGCTGTAACTGCAGCAACTCAGAGATCTTTCAGGACAGAAAGCACATAGCTGAGGGCCAGGCACATAACGTGCCTGACCGCCCTTGTCCATCATGCCAGGGGAGCACTCGGAAGTGACCACGTCTCATTCTTAGCTGAAACAAACACAAGGTCAGACTACCTGGCTCTGGAACAGTTTAATGTCCACTCCTACCTGTAGAGAACCATTTGGAAGTCAACTATCGGGGCTACAGAGTGCATTTTGACATTTCTATAAAGGAAAAGAGCACTGCTGTACAATGATGAGTCCCCCACCAGCTGTCAAATCTAAGTTTGGGGTGAGGGGAAGAGAATGCTGTTCTGCTAGCCATGACTATTTGAGAGGTTACTAGTAAGCATTTGCTTTGGAATAGCCTCTGTCCAAGACCCTCTCTGGCAGAAGGCTTTTTCTTTTTGCTTCTGTGCCCGGGGGAGGGGCTGGGGCTGGGGCTGCACCGCGCTCAGGTTTCTTGAGCCTCTGGTTCAGATGATTCACACCAGCTCTCCCTGGCCTTCAAATACTTTTTTGCATCAAATGCTGATTATCTCCCATCGAGCTGGGAAGCGAATCTTGGCTCCTTCATGGTCCAAGCCTTTGATCAAGCCAGTGAGTCTTGCTGCCTTCCTCCAGGGGAAGTGAGACTGCGTTTTGCTCTGGCAGGGGGCTCCTGGGTGGGACACTGGAGCCATGACAGATGAGTGCTTGCAAAGATGCTAGACTGTCCTTTGTGGGCAAGGAGGACATTCCCCGCCCACAGTGCAGAGCGGATGGACTTGCAGGAAGAATACCAGTATTGTCACTTGGCTCCTATTCCACACCCGTCTGCCAGGCTGGGGGTGCAGCCAGAGAGGAGGAACAAAGTTTTCCTGTATGCAGAGCTAATTGACCCACTCCCGCTTCAGACCTGCAAGCTCAGTCCTCCTGGCACCAGCCGCAGCCTGGCTGAGCTAACAGGGACAGACCGTTTCCAAATCGTGCAGGAACAGATCCTTCTGAGAACGAGGCGGCTGCCACCTGATCCTGTGAATGGGCTGAGGCTCTGCTCCGAGAAGCCAGCTGGCACCAACCTGAGAGCCGCTTGCTGTGGCACCCAGGGTCTTACCAGAGCTACGCTTTGTTTTGCTGAAGATGACTTATCGCATGCCTCAGATGTTCCCTGTAACCCAGAGACCCGGAAACAGCTACCTAAAAACACATGCCTTTTCCAAGAGCAACCAAATGAAATAAACGCAACCAAATGGCCTGTGGTTGTTGTCTGATGACTGAACAGATTAAGAGCTGACCTCGCTCCTTCATTTCCGCTCTGTGCTGTTAGATCTTGCTTCCCTGAGGAGGCAAGATCCTGATGGCTGTGGGTGTAATTTGAGTGTTTGGTGTCATAATCGGAATGCAAAACCCATACACAAGAATGTTTAGTTTTTCTTGAGATGGGGTCTTTCTATTTTGTTCAGACTGATCTCTAACTGCTGGCTCAGGAGATATTCGTGGCTCTGCCTTCTGAGGAGCTGGGGCTATAATGGTGTCACCACACCTGGGCTAAGGATATCAAACGTTTTTCAAGAAAGCAAAAAGAACAGAAAGAGAAAGAAGCAGTCATAGCTTGAAATGAATTCATTGAAAATGCACTTATATTTTACAAAATGATAAATAGTGACAGACCAACCTATACAGCTATGGCGCAAATCTTTTCTTAAGAAATCAGCTGCGTGAGTGTGTTTGTCCTCCCCTTAGGCCTGAGCCCAATCTTGCAGGATGTGTAATGTCCCTCCTAAAGTCTCTCAGCATCTCCCCATCTGTCTCTTTGGCTTACACTCCCTCTTAGTCCAAATCCATTCTGCTAGCTGCCATTCATGGCTTTCCTGGGTCTCATGAGAAACCAGTCACATCCCCACCAGGATGATTTCACACTACACCATATGAGTGCACTGGGAACACACAACAATTGCTCCTCCTCAGCTGGTGAGATCCTCCCCCGCCTGACATGATCGGAATTTCCCAACCCTCTCTCCACCTCAGCCCTCTGCCTGGAGGCCCCAGACAATCCCTGTTCCCCAGGACAGGGGAGGACTCAGTCACATGTTTTGTGATGTTCTGCACCTGCTCTTCCCAGCCTCCCCACACCCCCAGCTCTTGTGCAATGTCTTGTTCCCGTCTGCAGCTCCCTGGAGGTCAGGCCTAAGCCGTCTCCTCACAGCGACTCTGCGGTACCTGGTAAGCAGGCGTCCATAAACCCAGCCCTGGAGATAGACCCCTCCTGGTGTCCAGGCTGGCCCTGCCGTTAGCAGCCCACATCCGCCCTCTGTTGTGTCGACGTGTGGCGGTTGTCTCCATGCCCCATGCTTTTGCTGTCTCAACCCAGGGTGCCTTCTCCTCTCCCCTTCCCAACCATGTCCCAGTTACCTTGCCCAGCTCCGGTGCAGCTCTTTATCTGCACAAAGTGTCTCTTAACCCCTGACCTCCCACCAATCTGATCCACCATGGGTCTCCCCTCTCCTGAATTCCTAGGTATTCTCTGCACCCTGGCCACAGGCCTCAGTGGTACTACCTTATAGTGTGACCAGAATTCTTCCTGTGCCGCATTTGATCTGTGCTTATCGAATTTGTATCCACTCCCCCAAGTCTTCTGATCTCTCAGCAGAGCTAAGCACAGATCCACTGTTCGATGGATGCCTGACTGATGGTCTGTAATCAGCCCACTCCCCTGCTTTAGGCCAATTATCCACACCTTATCCGTCATCTCGGGCTTCCTCTGTGGTGGCTTTGTGGATGATACCCCATGTGGATGTCCAAGCTGACATGTGCCGAAACCCCCATGTTGTAGCTCTCTGGGTCCTTTCTGGGTGATACGCTTGAGTGCACATTCAAGCCCATTATCTGTACACTTTGCTTTGCCCAGCTGTGTCCTGAATCTAGACTGTTGGTCCACCCTCCGGGGAGCACATGTCGTATTCTGGATGCCATGTGTTCCAAGACCCCAGGTGGCACTAATGATAGCCTGTCTTACATTGCTGTTTCTCCAAGCACGTGGGCACCAGACAACACAAGGCCTAAAATGTGTGGCTGGGCATACCGCCCTCTGGGGACATCCTTCCACGCAAGTCACTGCTCCGGTACTGGAATTCATTCCTCATTGTAGG
The DNA here is from genome assembly GCA_004026905.1 of Hystrix cristata. NCBI lineage: Eukaryota > Metazoa > Chordata > Mammalia > Rodentia > Hystricidae > Hystrix > Hystrix cristata. The sequence continues at coordinate 50,208 of PVJO010010824.1, read as the reverse complement.
AAGCTGACCCTGGAGGCCTCTGTGAGCAGGACCCCGCCATCAGGAGACTGAAGATTTTATTGGGCACAGAGAGATACACTTATGTTAAAGAAGGTCCACTGTGCCTGGTACAGAGTAGGGACTTAATGTATGTTGGCTAAAACAGTCAGATGCCACGTAATGTTCTAGTCGGCGATGGCGTGCACAGATGAAACTGGTCCTGTAAGATTATAATGGAGCTAAACATTCCTGCCACCAAGTGACATCATAACCATGGTGACACAGTAGCACAATTCATCCTTCAGGTGTTCGTAGCGATGCTGGTAGGAAAAATCCTACAGCATTGGCTGTCATCGAGAAGAAGAGTGCATAGAATTCTGTATGGCAAAGCACATCATACTTGATAATGATAATAAAAACTGTATTACTGGTTTCTGTATTTACTATACGATACTGTTGGCGGTGATTTCAGAAAGCCCTCCTATGTATAAATAAAATGTCTATAAAACAGTCTGCCTGTTCTGTAATCCCAGCTACTCAGGAGGTTGAGGCAGGAGGATTGCAAGTTTGAGGCCAGCCCGGGCAACTTAGTGAGAACTTGTCTCAAAATAAAAAAAGAGGAAAACGCTAAAACGTGGGGAGGTAGCTCAGTGCTACTAACCCTAACCCTAGCCTGTGTGAAGCCTGAGGCTTCTCTCCTGGGCAGTGAAGGAAGCAGAAACAAAGCCAAACATTCTGTTAGGTGACACTCCCAGCAGCCTCATCCATCATCCATCTGGTTTCGTCACGTGTCTTGCTTGCACGGAGAGGCCGCGGCCAGTGAGCTACCTCCGCCACCTGGGTTTGCAGAGGCGCCGTTGTGATGTTTGCACAATGATGAGCTTGCTTAAAGACTCGCAAAGCCTCATTGTTAAGCAATGCATGACTGCAAAACAGCTGAGATCCTTTGTGCCAAGTGTCCTACCCCAGCGCCCTCAAACATGTGCTTACAAGCGTCAGAAAGGGCTTTGGAAAGTCACTGTGATAGCCACGCATTTTTAAATTGACGTCTTAATTTTTTTATCCCAAGTTTAAATAAGCTTTTCTCTTCTGAATGGGAGATAGGAAATGTTAAATACTCTATTTATATAGTGAAATAAGATGAGAATTGACTGTAATGGGAGTGCTTATTTCATAATTTTATTTGATAAAATAGATTTTCATAACTTCATGGATTAAAACCTGACATATCTGAAAGCTAGCAAGTGAAATTTTGCATGTTTGATTTATTGTATTTTCAAAAATCCAATTGTCCTGCAAAAGTTCCAGTTGCATTTAAAAGGGTCAGCACCACCGCCCTGTGTTACTGTGGACAGTCTGAATCATGACCCCTTGCGGGGCTGGATGCCTTTCTCCCTTGAAGTATGTATCAGATGGGAGGACAGAAAACCTTATGCACGCGGGAGCCCTTACTTGTCATTAATTTTAATTTATCCCATTTTTCTCTTCTTCCTGCAGTCATGCACCAAAGCAGGCTGGGGATGGATGGACGGAAAGAGATACATCTTTCTTTCCTAAATGAAGAAAAGGTCTATTCTGAACATGGTTTCGCTGTCAAGCAGGTTAATGACACTCAAGGATATCCTAGTGACCCTTCTCCCCTGAGCCTCACTGGGTGCCCCAGGTGATTGCGTCCCCCCTTGGAGGAACCCTGCGTAGTCATCAGTGTAGGACAACACGGGTGAGCAGGGTGGCTGACCCAGGCAGGGGAGTGAAACTCTGTGGAGAGGATGGCCCTCATCCTCCCTTGGCACTGGGCGGGACAGGGTGGGGGACTTGTTAGAAGTCAAATAATGAACCACTGGGAACCAAGACAGAAAGGAAGGATGGCGTGGGCGGTAGAGTGGATTCGTGCTCAGCCTGTATGGATTAAAGCGCACCATGGTTCCTTGTGCCAGCCTTTCAGTGGGAAACTCGCAGCTCAGGCTCCTTCAGGCCAACCCGAAGCCTCCTCCAGAAGGAAGGTCGGGATGGTGCCATCCCTGTGACTCGCTCCTCCTAGACAGTCCAAACCCTGCCAGCTCTTGCGCTGGAAACACCCTCACTATCGGCTCGCCGGTAACTGCCTGTCTCCCTTCTCCACTGCTACCCCCACCCTTAGAGCAGAATCTCTCCAGACAGGATCCACTTCGGTGCAGCGTCACCTGGCATTTTCGTGGGAAAAAGAGAGCAGATTCCTAAGGCAAACTTAGACAGGTTGATTTGGTAGATGAGGAATTTGAATGTATGATATTAGGATCCTAGTGACGAGACCTAGGAAATTGTATTTTTATTGAGTGTCCAAGTGCCTCATGCTCTCACTTTTCTAGAACTTGGCACCCACCCGGTTACAGTTAGCGACTCCCCCGGGGTCCCTGGGCTCCTTTCCTGTCTCCACTGCGGAACATACTGCATCAGATGAGAATTTATTTACCTGCCTGTCTCCTGGTTTCCGATTGCTCAAGAAGAGGGCTGTTCTTCCTCTCTGTCGACTTCACACCGAGCCAATACCTGATATTTAGTGGCGTTCATTGTTTAGTGGTTGCTGTGATTTGAATTTTTGTGCCACTTCAAAATTCATATTGAAATTTAATCTCCAGTTCAGTAGTGGTAAGAGGTAGAGGCTTTAGTGGGTGGCGATTAGGCATGAGAGCTCTGCCCTTGTGGATGGGATTAGAGCCCTATTTGACTGGAGGGAGTGAGTTCCTCCTTTTTTTCCTTTCTGTCATGTGAGGACGTAGCAAGGGCACCATCTATGAAGCAGAAAGAAAACCCTTATTGGACGTCGAATCCGTTGATGCCTTGATCTTGGACTTCCCAACCTCTAGAAATCAGCTATTATTAAATTATTTAGTTTAAAGTATTTGTTTTAGCAGCAGGAATGGACAAAGACAGAAGTTAAGGTGTCTTTAATAAGGGGTACATAAGAGAAGAAGAGAATATTGTCAGCATTCTGTGCCTGGGTGTGTCATGCTGTCTGACTCAGAGGGAACCACCTTCGGAGACCAGGATCAAGCTACCCAGCTGTGCGAGATGGGGCAGATCCAGATCGAAAGGGATGGTGAGGTACCTCCTGGCACAGAACTGACCTCAGTGTCTTTGGACTCCTGCCAACCGCCAATTCTGGGCCAGGATTGCTTCGGTGGTGATGCTGACTGCTGTGGTGGTCATGTGCAGTGAGGGGCAGGTGTGGACTGCCTCCACAGCCCAAACAAACAATGCAAATGAGCCTTCGCTCAGTCTGGACTGATCAGTCTACAGGGGTGGCCACAAGTCAGGCCGATGCCCATTTCCTCTTTCTTCTTCACTGACAGGATGTGACTGTATGGAAGGCAACAATGTACTCAGCCCAAAACTACATTTCCCAGCCTTCCTTGTGGATAGGGTTGATTAATGAGATTAAGCAGAGGTCACTGTGTCTGCTCTCTGCTCTGGAGCACGGACTGCAGCTGCAGCAGCCACCCGGTAGCCAAGGACGCAGGCCATGAGCAGGGAGCAGAAAGCTAGAAGTAGTCAGGGTCTGCACTGATGATGTCACAGAACCAATATTTTAGTCATGAATTGCTTGCTTTTGAGCTTCTTTAATATAAAAGACAAAATAAACAAGCTCACAAACACCTATACTGTGTAAGTCCTGATATATAGGTTTTCTGTGTATGCATCTGATCCTACTCTTGACTAATTCCCGTTATTGGAATCTTTGTCTTGTGAGCTGGTTGCCCCATTTAGATTTCTTTGCCGTCCGTACGATCTCTAAGAGATGCAAGACTCATCTACTCATACTATTGCGCTTCCCAGTCCCTCAAGGTTACTCGTGTTCTCTGCTGGAGATTATCCTTTCTTTCAAGTTACCTGAAAAATAAAAGGCCAGTTCAATAGTCACTTGTGATGTCCAGCAGATGGGTCTTCACGCTCTCCGCCGAACCCACTGTGCCTGGTGAGCCCTGGAGGGTGCTTTCGTGGCTCTTTAATTTGAACTCAGGGGAACCACACGGCTGGGAATTGAGCACTCCTGACGCTTTCTCCCTCAAAGGCAGTAACCTCGGAGTTTTAATGACATGTGCGTAAATCTTCCAGTTTGCAGGTAGCAGTGATTTCCTGAGTGGTGAATGCCTAACTTCTAAGGGAAAAGTAGGAAAAGTTCATAATGCCATAGAAGGGAGAAGGATCACGTGCAGAACAATATATATTTTTTTGGGGGGGGGATTTAAAATCTCCCAATATAAGTGTGACTTGCAGTAAATAAAGACAGAGATCATCAGCAAGAAGTATTATATAAATCTGTTAGCATCATTCAGTCCCAGCAAAATGAGGCTATGACATAAGTCTGATTCAGAATATTGTGTATAAACCTAACCTAGCAGAAGGAAGTACAAAGACTCCACAAATAGTTATTAAAATAGCAGAAAAGGAGGTCTGGACGGGTAAAGCAACAAACATAAGTGTGGGGGTCAAAGAGAACTAGGTTAAATCTGTCTCTCAGTCTGTTTTGCAGTGCTATAATAGAGCGCTACAGTCTGGGTAATTTATTAAAAGAAGAAACTTATTTTTTCCAGTTCTGCAGGTGAGGAGGTCCAGTACCAAGGTGCCAGTATCTGGTGGGAGCCTTTGTGCCATGTGATCCCATAGCGGGGGAGGGCAAGACAGCAGGAGAGAGCAAGGAAGCAAGAGAGGATGCCACTCACTTGTGCAGCAAATCCGCTCTTGTGAGGGCGACATTAACCCACCCATGCGGGAAAAGCCCTCATGACCTGATCAGCTCTTGCCAGGTTCCACCACCCAACACTTGCCTTGGGGATTAAATTTTGAGAGACACATTGAAACCGTAGCAGCCTCTTTTGCCGTCTACTAAAAAATGAAAACAGAGCACCTACTTGGCAAGGTTATTATGAGGATTAAGTAAGAAAACATGTAAAAGTGCCTGGCACAGAGAACATGCACTATAGGAGACAGACAAGAGCGGTGTGATTAGCAAGGACTTCGTCATTTTAATCTGAATCTGTCCTCTTTTGCTTACTTTCTCTGTGGCCTGACCATGGACAAACCACTTAACCTTGCTAAGCCTCAGTGTTCTCCTTTACGAAATAGGGCTAATAATGTCTTTTATTGATAAGGTGGTGGGGAGAATTGTATGTCATCACATGAGCGCTTCCCCTCACTCTTCATTCTTTTACTTCCATCTAAATCCCAAATTGCTGAACCCTCCCAGGGGAAGCTAAGAGGTGGGAACTGACTGAACTCCTGTTACACTATGCAGAGAAGAGCTTTCAGAACGTGCATGCTCATTTTATTCCTAGTCGGTTCCCTGCACAGCTCCTGCCACAGCAGTTTTTGTTGTGCGTTCCTCACATCTAAGACTTAGCCACATTCCTTCCTCTCAGCAGCAGTTCTCAGTGCCCACTGCAGAGATCGAGGTCCTCCAAGGTAAACTGAGTGAATTCTTTCCTTTTCCCAAAGACCCATGTGCATCTTTATCACTCTTTTTTATTCCGAGGGAGCTCTTTGTTTTCTACTGCCCCTCCCCTGAGCCCAAACCAAGCCATTTTTCCTTTCACCTCGTGTCTGTTAAACAGTATCTAAACATTCAGAAACTGAACACTTTGTTGACAGAGGTCAACAAGAGCCTTCATACTCTTAAGAGAAATAAATCAGACACTCATGAGTACACATGGAATTGTTTCTCTGATATGAGAGACTATAAGTGTAAATATGGTCAAAGAAGTATAATAGATATTATATAAAAGGAAGATAATATTCAAAAGAGAGGAGAATTAAAGAGGGAAAAGAAGAAAGGGAAAAGGAAAGGAAGGGGAAAGGGGAAAAATATAAAAATGTAAATAAACCTGCTGTAAATTGGGAAAGGTGGGGAAACGGAAGGGAGGGGTGGGGGAAGGGAGGGAACCAAGATACATCGTGTACAGGTACAAAATAACCATGATAAATGTGATCATTATGTATACAATGTACCAATACATGTTCTTGGTAAAAACAAACAAACAAACAAACAAACAAACAAAAACCCTCCTTCTTCCAATTCAGTATTTCTCACCCTTTATGCTCCTCCTTGGCTATCCCATGACTTCTTACAACCTTGGTGCACCTCTATGCAGAAAAGTTTTGTAAATCTAATGTTTTCTTTCTTGTTCTTGAAGACTCAGACTATCATCTGCAGAGGGACAGCTCCACATAAATGCTCCTTGAACCTAGAACTCAGCATACACCTGAATACATTATTTTCCCCATCAAATTTGTTCCTCCTTCTGTGATTCTCCTAGTGTCAGCTTCCTGGAAGTCAAGCTTAAAGCCTTGTGGTCCTCTCTACCCTCTTCCTCTCTCTGATCTCCCTTTGCTGTGCAGGTAGCCTATCTCCTTCTCCACATCTGGTTTCTGAGATCCTATGGTTTCTTCTCCTATGGACCTATGAAATAGCTCCTCGTCAGGAATGAGTGTTGAATTCCTTCAAATTTCTCTTTGGTACCAGTTGAAAGGACTATTTAAAAATAAATAATGAGCACACAATTAAGTAAATCTTTTAACAGTCTAGAAGTAAAAGGAAAACTAACAAGATAAAGATTATGTGTTGCAAACTGGCAGCCATATTTTTGTGAAATTTGAGTCATTTTTATTAAAGTTGTGATCAAGACAAAGATGCTTGCTATTATAATTAGTTACCATAAGAAAAAATTAGAAATAACCATTGTAAAAACTGAGGCCAAGTTATCTTACAATTATCTTTGAATCATGTGCAAAAATATGTATACTCAGTTATTAAGAAAAATAGTGCTAAAAAACTGTGTGAAGCATTATCTCGATTTTGTGGGAGAAAATAAATTTTATTGAATTAATGAGGAAAATTTTCATGACTGAAGATTGGTTTGCAAAACACCTGTTTATTGCAATTTCTTTCTTATTATATATTGGTTTATTTTCCAAAATTGATCTTTAAAAATATCAACCAGTGTTTACAGTAATTATCTTTAGGAAGTGATATCACAGACGATTTTCTTTTATTGTTTGTTATTTGTTCCACATATTTTATAGAGTAATGAAGTCTTTTAAAATCAGGAAAATGAAACAAACAAACAGAAATAAAATCAGGAAAATATTATAAAACAGTTAGCTTGTGATTTTTAAATTCAAACATAGATTCCAGGGGAAGGTTTCCTTCTTTCCTGTGGAAGCATTTTTCTTGTGGCTGTCCAAAGATCAGCTCCTCATTACCTCTGTGTACAAGTTTGAACCTGCTCTTTATTTAAAATGTTTTAATCTGTCCTACATGCGAGGAATATACTTTTCTCTCTTTCCAAAAACTTCCAGGCATAAAATACGTTTAGGGGACTTTTCCAAATAGAAGTGATTTGTTAATCGGTGAAACAGTTCTCGGAAGTTCCATAAGAACCGGCCTCGTAAAGTTGAACTGTGAAGAAATGCTGTAGTGCTGTATTTCCACTTCAGTGGACAAAAAGAGGAGAACGCCATCGGCTCACTGAATTCAAAGGGAATCTTGAACATAGGTCACAAAGCACACTGCTCAGTTCTGTTCCTCCGAGAAGTCAGGAAGACCTTTACAATGTTTGCGACTAAAACTTGCCACACAAGTGCCAAGGCCAGTTAGAAATGAACAAAAATATCTGAGATCCAGGAAGTACGGCTGAACCTCCCAGCAATTTAATCCTCCCTCATACATAATACTGTATTTTGGACCCTCGAGTCCTCAACTTGATGTTCTTTCAGTTTTAAAATTCCCGATCTTTTTTTTTGTGAATTCTACCACCAGCTCCCAATACTGTTCCCCTAGAGCTGAGCTCAGCCAGGGCTTGGTTTCTGTTTCTTCCCACCTGCTCATGTGGGGTACACGCAGCATGCCAGCTGGTGGATCACACCCGACAGTGAGCACGAGCCGGTGCTAAAGTCACAGATGATAGGACACATTTTTTAATATATTCTTGCTTGGGATTATTGAGTATCTTAGATCTGTGAATTTATCATTTTTGTTAATTTTGGGAAGTGTTCAGCCATTGCTTCTTTGAATACTTTTTTTTCTCTTTCTTTTCAGGATCTAATTACACAGGTGTTAAACTTGCTATTGTACCACAAGTGTCTAAGGTTTTGTTAATTTTAGTTGCTATTTTGATCTCTGTCTATTTTATATTCAACCATTTCTATCGCTCTTTCTTTAAATGCATCAGTCTTTTCTTTTACAGTATCTAATCTGTGGTCAAGCCCATCTAGTGATTTTTTAAATCCTTGAGCGTATTTATAACAGCTGTTTTAAAGTTTTTGCTAATTCCATGATGGATGTCATTTCTGATTTTGTTTCTATTGACTGATTGTTCCCTGTGGGTCACGAGTCTCATTTGCTAGTTCTTCACACTGTCTAGTAATTTTTTATGTTGATCAACGCGCTATTAGGTAGCTGGATTTTGTTGTCTTCTTTTGAATAGTATTGAGCTTTGTTGTGTCAGATTGTTATTTGCAATTAAGCTTGATCTTATCAAAGACTGTTATTAAACATTATTTGGGCAAGTCTGGGGTGGCCTTCACTCTAGAGCTAGATAAGCCCTCTATCACCTGTTCTGGAGTCTACATTACATGCCTCACATACTTGAGATTGCTCTTCCACTGATTCTTGAAACACTGAGGTTTCCTGCTCCTTCGTGAGCTCCAGAAATTATCAAGATTTTACCTCCCTGCCAAATATTTGCCTGGCCTTCTGAGGTTCACTCTCTGGGAACTCGGGTTCTTCATGCAGATTTTTTCTATCTAATTCTCTTTTTTGTGGTATTCTACCCCAACTTTAGTAGCTACCTCAGGATCCCTAAACTCTGTTCAACACCTCTTCAATTCATAGAGTTCGTTGTCCCCACCTCTTGACCTGCAGAATGTGTTTAGGCAGAAGCCTCCTTTGGTTGTAAGTCTTGTGCCTTTTATTTCTCTTCTGTAAAGGATCATAGCTCTATTCTGCTTTTGCCAAGTGTTTTGTATATTTAGTCCTATTTTTTAGTTGTTGCAGTGAGACAAAAAGTCTCATACCTGTTAGTCCAACATATCTGGTAGTGAAGGTTTCCTTTGTTTATATTTTTAATTTAAGTAAATGATATGGTGAGATACATACATATATATATTTATCCTTCTATATTTTACCATTATTCTTTATTTAAAAAATTCAACACTATGGTTATCAGATTACTTCTTATTGATATGTTTGTATCTCTTTGTTTCTTCTAACTGTCCCATGATTGAAGCTTTATTTATTTATTTTTAATTTATCAGCACAATGACAGGTGGATTGAAGAAGGACCTTGTCCTAGTTATCTCATCTCTACACTTTTTCTAAGGCTACTTTCAACAAAATTACTTTTCATCGTCCTCTTTGTCAAAATATGCTTGTCACTTTCTGAATAATTTAAAAATACTTCATGTGTTTCAGATATGTACAGAAATATGGAAAATCATCTAAACCATATGCAAATGCCCATCATCTAGATTTAAATACATCAGCGTTTCTATATCTGTTTCGTATGCATGCCTTTTGTCATGGTGATAGAAACAAGATATTTCAAGATCAGCTGAAGTCCCAATCTCATAATTTTCCCTCTGTCTGATACCCTGGGAAAGCAGCAGAAGTTGGTATTGTTTTCTTTTGCACGATTCTTTATATTTACTACACATACATTGCTTCATAAATATAGTAAGTCTCCAACTTACAAACAAATTCTGTTCTGTAAATCAGATTCATTCATCGGTCTGACAAAGTGGGTCTTTATACCTTTGACACAAGTATACAATGTAAAGCATAAAAACAAATCAACAAACATAATGTAAACAAACTATTTTTACTTTTACAGTTACCTTAAAGTGGTGGTATAGTACAGTATAACAACTGTAAATAAACTATTTTCATTTTTGTTTCCACGGTTGTAGCTTTGCTTCCTGGCAGTCCCCTCCACATCACTACTGCTTTTCCACTTGCTTCTGGACATCTGGTGCTCTCGCTGAACCTTGTGCTACTGTACACTGCCACACGGTACAGTTAAGCACACAGCAGCACAATTGTGACAATGTCCAGCAGACATGTGAGCTACTTCTGCTGTTTGCTTGCATCTAAGGATGTCTGTGATGGGAAGTCCATTCCTTATCTGTGAAAGTTTGCAACTGGAATGTTCATAAGTCAGAGACTTATTGTAGATATTCTAGAGGTTTATTGTAGGTATTTTAGAACTTTAAAAAATGTAATCATGCTGTATACATCTTTTTTTCTCAACTTGCGTTGTGACTCAATACTAGGTCCAGGATTGTGATTTATTGGAGCTGGTAGATGCAATGAATTTCACTGTCATATTACATTCTACCAATGTATAATTTCTTTGTCTATCTTCTGAACAATGGAAAGTTTACCTTATACTCTCATTCATGTTTTACTGTCCTCATGTATATCTGTATCCATCAAATGGGCAAAAATTCCAAAGTCCAGTTTTACTAGGTATAGTAAGAATATGAGGAAATGTAATTTCTATTCAGAAATACAATTTGTATGCAGTGCTGAGGTGAGAGTCATTGTGTTCAACCGCTTGGGAGATGGATGAATCATAATACCTTGTGCTGCTGATAATCAAAGGTCTATTTTTATTTTGGCTAAGAAACTGTCAGAACCACTTTTGTTTGGTTCTAGTTCATAAATTTTATGGAAAATAAATACCATATTGTTCTGGCCATCTCAAAAATTGAACTTTGATACTTCTAGAGGAGCAGAGACTCCAAGGGGGTGGAAGATGTTTTGAAATAGTAAATAATTTGAATAAATTCATTATAAGTTCAGTTATATTTGGAATTATTAATAAAAAATAAAATCACTGTTCTCTCACTGTGTCCTACACTAGTGATCCTTTATGACTCTCCAAAGTTATTTTTTCTTTATTTTTAAGATAGGTCATTTTTGATGAGTGAAAAATGAAAAGGGGACTGAACAATATCAAACTATACTCATGGTACTGTTATAGTTAAATGAATGAAATATAATTCTTGTTTTTACATATGCAAAAATATTAAGTTCTATTTCCTATAATAGAACTCTTTATAAAAACCATTTTAAAATTAAACAGAACATCTCACCAATAATATGTGAGGGACAAATAATTCCATAATGTCTTTAAAGATTTTAAAACAAACTGCTAAGCAGAACACATTTTATTTAATTAAATTTTCCCTTAGCTCTGAATACTTACGCTCTTCCACCTACATCTCCTATTTGCTCTGTTCAGGTTTTTTTTCCCTCTTCCCTCTACCACACAGTACACCTTTTCTTTGCTTATGAAACAACAGCAGCAACAAAAGCCAGAGCTTCCCAAATCTGGCTGCCAATTTAGACTCACCTGGGAGCTTTCAAAAACACCAATCCCTGGGACTCACCCCAGAGATTCTGCTTCAAGTGGACTCAGAGCCATGATGCTATGCAATGCAACTTACCTATCTTGAGCTTTACACAAAAATTCAATAATGCAAAATACCTCTCCATGTGGTACACTTATGAACCTTCTCTGTGTTTCATCTTCATTTTGGACTTTGTAATCTAGACAGATTTTTCACAGGAACCACCTCCTGCGTAATTCCTATTGACTGTGTAAATTTGGAGAAATTACTTAATTCTGATATTACATTTTTTTCTCATCTGTAAAATGGAGATAATAATCACACCATACTTTCCAGAGCTATTGTGAATATAAATTAAATTACGCATGCAAGTAAAATAGGAAGCAATTTACCAATGTTAATTATTATGAGTCTCCCTGCTCAACATTACCATATGCTGTTTGAATTACATCTACATCCACTCCTTTATATGTTAAATTGCTGTAATTTCCTGTTTGTTTTTTTTTAATGTATCATTATATATACCCTAAATCTCAGTTCAATTAAGGCTATTTGGGGACAAGAAGCAAACTATATGTTTCTTTAGTATATCTTATTTTTCCTATTTATGAAAACAAGGTAAAAGGCAAAGACATTAACAGAAACATAGCCCATAACTTATAAAATTTTCTTCTGTTAAAGTAGATGTTAACTTCGGCTGAGATATTTTGCACTTTCTCATTCTCATTTTCTCTCTCTCTCCTTATATATCCATATAGAGTATATGTCAGAAGAATATTTTTGGCATATTAACTTTCAAAATTTTCCCTCTACCATTTTCAATTAAATAACTTGGCATATTGACACTTGGTTTGTTGTCTGAGGGGATGTTTATGTAAGTATCTAAAACATAGTCTTTTTTATTTTAAATTTTTATATTTCTATTTTAACTGATACATAATAAGTTGAGTATATTTATGGGGTAGAATGTTACACTCTAATACATGTATGCAGTGTATAGTGATCAGATCAGGGTAACTGGCATATTTATCACCTTAGACTTATATAATTTCTGTTGTGAATATTACAAAACTAGCTATTTTGAAACAATTAGTGGTTGTCATCAATAGTTAACATTACTATTCTGTAGAATATCCAAAGTTATTCCTCTTATCCATCTGTACCCATTAACCATCCCTGGCCATCACTTCCTCCTCCTACATCTTTCCCAGGCTCTGGTAACTACTATTCTTTTCTCTACCTCTTTGAGATCAATGTTTTAGCTTCTACACTAAGTGACAACATGCAGTATTTGTTTTTCTGTACATGGTTTATTTCACTCAACAGAATGTCATCTAGTTTCATCCATTTTGCTGCAAAGAATAGGATGTAATTCTTTTTAAGACTGATAGTATTCCATTGTGTATAAATACCTTTATTTTCTCTATCCATTCATTCATTGATGGATACTTAAGTCAATTTCATGTCTTACTGTTGTGAAGTATCCTGCAATAAACACAGAGCAGATGTCTCTTTGATGTGCTAAATTTAATTTCTTCGGATATAAACTCTGTAGTAGGATTGCTGGATCATATAGTAGCTTTATTTCTAGTTTTCTGTGGAAAATCCATATTATTTCCCATAATGGCTCTTCTAATTTATATTTCCACCAACCATATATGAAAGTACCCCTTTCTCTGTTGCCAGCATTTGTTTCTTTTTCAAATCTTTTGATAGTAGCCATTCTGACTGGAGTGAGAGGGAGCATCATCATAATATTCACTTGTACTTCCCTAATGATTAGTAACATTGAGCATTTTTTCATATTTTTGTGGGTTATTTGTATATTTCTTTTGAGAAATGTCTATTCAGGTATTCACCAACTTTTAACTGGATGATGATGATGATGATATTGAGTCAAGTTTCTTTTATTGGAAGTTAATCTCTTGCCAGACAAATAGTTTGTAAATACTTTCTTGGTGTCCCTTCACTCTTTGATTGTTTCCATTGATATACAGAAGGTTTTTAGTTTGATGAAATCCCATTTGCCAATTTTTGCTTTTGTTACCTGTGGTTTTGGGGGTCGATGTTTAAAATTCTGGCCCAGATCAATATCCTGAAGTATGAGTATTCCTCTATATTTTCTTTTCGTAGTTTCACAGTTTTGGCTCTCACACTTAAACCTTTGATACAGTTTAGTTGATTTTTTTTGCATATGGCAAGACATAGGGATCTATTTTCTTTCTTTTGCAAATGAGCATTCAGCTTTCCTAGCACCATTTATTGAAGAGACTTTCCTTTCTCTAATGTATGTTCTTTCCGACTTTATTGAAAATGAGCTGACTGTAAATACATAGATTTGTTTCTGGGTTTGCCGTTCTATTCCATTGGTCTGTGTGTTTATTTTTATGTCAGTAGCATGCTTCTTTGGTTACTACCACTTTGGAGTATGTTTTAAAGTCAATTCCAGTTTTGTTCTTCTTGTGGAGGATTGTTTTGGCTATTCAGAGTATTTTGTGGTTACGTACAAATTTCAGGAGTGCTTTTCTAATTTTGTAAAGAATGCCATTGGTATTTTGCTAGGATTTGCATTGAATCTATAGATCACTTTGAGTAGTATGGACATTTCAATAATATTAATCCTTCCAATCCATGGACATGAAAGATCTTTTCAGGGTTTTGTGCCCTCTTCAATTTCTTCTGTTGATGTTTTTAAATTTTCATTGTAGAAATCATTCACTTTCTTGATTAAATGTATTGCTAGGAATTAAATGTATTGTTGATGGGATTATTCTCTTGATTTTTTTCTCAGTAATTTTGTTATTGGTGTATGAAAAGGTTGAGGTGCATTCCTTCTGTACCTAATTTTTGAAGTTTTATTTAATCATGAAGGAATGTTGAATTGCAGTGAATTCTTTTTCTGCATCTGTTAAGATGATCACACAGCTTTTGTCCTTCATTCTGATGATAAAATGTGCTATGTTTGCCTATTTGTGTGTGTTGAAACCTTCCTTAAATCCTTGGGATAAATACCATTTGATCGTGGTGCGCAATATTTTTTATGTGCTGTTGGCATTGATTTGTTAATGTTTTATTGAGAATTTCTGCATTCTTGTTCATCAGGGATGTTGATTGTAGTTTTCTTTTTTGTGTCCTTGTCTGATGTTAGTGAGAAGATAATGGTGTCCTCTTAGAATTACTGTGGAAGAGTTGCTTGCGTTTCTGTTTTTCAGAATAATTTTTAGAATAATTGACATTAGTTCTTTCTTAAAAGTTCAGTAAAATTCAGCAGTGAAGTCCTTTGGTGCTGGACTTTTCTTTGTCATAAACTTTTAATTACCAATTCGATATTATTACATTTCATTAGTTTTTTAGGTTTTCTATGCCCTCACAGTTCAATTTTGATAGGTTACATGTGTCCATAAATTTATCCATTTCACCTAGATTTTCCAATTTGTTGGTACAAACTTATTCATAATAGTCTTTAATGATCTCTGTGTTTCAACTGCAATATTTTCTTTTTAATCTCTGATTTCTAAATTTAGGCTTTCTTTCTTCTTTTCTTGGTTACTTTTGCTATTTGTCAGTTTTATTTTTTTAAAAAACCAACTCTTAATTTCATTGATATTTTGTATTTTTGGAGTCCCTATTTTATTTACTTTTGCTCTGATCTTTGTTATTTCTTTCCACTAATTTTGAGTTTAGTCTGCTCTTGCTTTTCTAGTTCTTTTTTGTGTCACACTGATAAGTTGTTTGTTTGAAATTTGTTTTTTTTCATGTAGGCACTTGTTATATAAACTTCCATCTTAGTACTGCTTTCTTTTCATTTTCATCTGTTTCAGGAAAGTTTTATATTTCCCTATTGCTTTCTCCTTTTATGCATTGATTGTTCAAGAGAATTTCCTTGTATTAATACAATTTCTAAAGTTCCTCTTGTTATTGAATTCTAGTGTTATTCCATTGCTATTAGAGAATATACATGGTATGATTTCACTTTTTTTAATTTATTGAGACTTGTTTTGTTATCCTACATATAGCCTGTGCTGGATAATGTTTTGTGTGGTGACAAGAAGAATGTGTATTCTGTAGCTATTTAATGAAATGTTCCATAAATTAGGTTCACTTGATCTGTAGTTGTATTTCACTCTGAAGTTCCTTTGTTGATTTTTGATCTGGATGATCTGACTATTGATGAAAGTGGCATATTGTAGTCCTTGTATATTATTGTATTAAAGCCTATTCCTCTCTGTCCTTTTAGATTTGGTCTTTCCTTTGTACACTTGGGTACTTCGATGTTGGTTACATATATATAATATTTACAATTGTTATGTCCTTTTATTGTATTGCTTCTTTCATCATTATGTAGTGACCTTTTTTATTCTTTTTACAGTTTTTAATTTGAAGTCTATTTTATCTGAAGAAAGCACAGTTACTCTTGCTCACTTTTGCTTCCACTTGCCTGCTTTATCTTTTTCCATCTCATCACTCTCAGTTTGTATTGGTTGTTATTGATGAGGTGAGTTTCTTGTAGGCAAAACATTGTCGACTCTAGTCATTTTAAAATTCATTTGGACAGTCTTTTAATTGGGGGGATTTAAGCCACTCACACTAAAGCTTCTGCTTCTTCTAACTTTTGGGGAGTTGTTTTGTATCTTTTCTTCCTCTCTTGTGGTTCATCTTTTTGTTTGGTAGTTTTCTATATAGATAGGGTTTGACTCTGCTCTCTTACTCTTTTATGTATTTGCTTTACTGTTGAATTTTGCACATTTGTTTGATAGTAGTTATCATTTTGCTTTTAGTATAGGAGTTCCTTAAACATTTCTTGTAGAGCTGGTT
Organism: Hystrix cristata; assembly: GCA_004026905.1. Taxonomy (NCBI): domain Eukaryota; kingdom Metazoa; phylum Chordata; class Mammalia; order Rodentia; family Hystricidae; genus Hystrix; species Hystrix cristata. The sequence continues at coordinate 34,026 of PVJO010010824.1, read as the reverse complement.
TGGTGGGGGTGAATTCCTTCCATCTTTGCTTGTCGTGGAAAGTCTCTATCGCACATTTATTTTTGAAGAATGGCTTTGCTTGGTACAGCATCTGTGGCTACTATATACATATATATATATATATTTTTTAGGACTTCTTCCTGTCCAATAAGTTTTCTGCATAGATGTCTGTGTTGAATAGATTTTTCATGCTTTTATTTATTTATTTATTTTTGGTCTTTTTTTTTCTAGAACACATGTAGTACACATATTTTCTCATGTAATAATGCTTCATGGACCTCAAAAGCTTTCTTCATTCTTTAAATTTTTTTCTCTTGTTATTTGACTCAGTTATTTTAAAAGACCTATCTTTAAGTTCAGAAATTCTTTCTTCTGCCTGATCCATCCTGCTGTTGAGACTTTCGATTGTATTTCAAATTTAATTTATTGCTTCTTTTTTATGATTTCTATCTCTTTGCTGAAATTTACTCCCATGATGAACAGTCTTCCTAATTTCATCAACTCAACTATCTGTATTTTCTTGCATCTCATGAGGTTTTCCTAAAATCATTCTTTTGAATTATCAGGGAATTCATTGGCTTCCTTTACTTTCAGATCTGTTACAAGATAGTCATTGTATTACTTTACTGTGTTACCTTGTTTTTCATGCTTTTCATCCCTGCATTGGTATTCGTGCATCTGGTAGTCTGTGGCTCTACTAATTTTCTTTAAATTTTATTTTAATGGTACATTTTAGATGTACATAGTGATAACATTCATCATATGTAATTAGGTGCGTTGGTCTTAGGTGCACATATATTTATGATTGTCATCTCTTCTTCCTGGGTTGTTTCCTTTACAAGGATGTAGTGCCCTTCTTTGTCTTTCTTAATGAGTCTTGGCTTGAAATCCACTCTGTCTGCAAATAGAATGGCTAACCCTGCTTTTTTCTGGGTTCCTGTCACATGATATATTATTTTCCATCCTTTGACTTTCATCTATGAATTTCTTTTGGAATTAACAGTGTTTCTTGTATGCAGCATATTGCTGGGTCTTGCTTCTTGACCCATTCTGCCAGTCTGCTTCTTTTGATTGGCGAGTTGGGACCATCTATATTGATGGTTATAACTGACATATGTTGACTTATTCTTGTCATATTATTTACCTGTTGTTGGCTTCCTAGTTTTCCCTTCTGTTTAATTACTTGCCTTGCCTGAAGGATTCATTCTGTTGTGATTCCTGGAGTTGTAGTCCTCATTTTCTCTTTCCAGAATGTCCTTCAGAATATTTTGGAGTGCTGGTTTGGTGGTCATGAATCTCTTCAGGTGTTCCTTGTCATTGAAGTATCTTACTTCTCCATCAATTTTGAAAGACAGTTTTGCAAGGTACATCAATTTGGGCTGAAAGTTGTTGTCTTTTAGGGCTTGAAATACTTCGCTCCAAGCTCTCCTTAACTTGAGGGTTTGTGTTGAGAAGTCTGCTGTGATTCTGATGGGCTTTCCCTGATAGGTTATTTGTTTCTTTTCTCTAACAGCTTTCAATATTCTGTTCTTGTGTTGAATTTCTGGAAACCTATTATATGGCTTGGGGTAGATTTTTGTTGATCATGGCTAATTGGAGTTCTGTATGCCTCTCTTATCTGTATATCCGGATCTTTTTCCATACTTGGGAAGTTTTCTGCATTATTTCTGTGAAGAGGTTTCTTATGTGATTTGTGCTATCTCCTGCTTTTTCATTGACTCCGATCAATCTTGTGTTATTTTTCTTCATGTCATCTAGCAGCTGTTGTATTGATTTTTCATCGTCCCTTACCATTTTGAAGAACTCTTTCTTTTCTTGATCATTAAGCACGATCTTGTCTTCTATATCTGAGATTCCCTCTTCACATTGTTTCATCTACTGCCAATACTTTTGATGGAATTTTTAATCTCTTGGACATCTGTTTGAATCTGTTTCATGAATTCCATTCCTGTGTTGGGCATTTATGGTTTCCATCACTTTTCTAAGCTCTTCTATTTTTTTTATCTATATATGTCTACGGTCACTAATCATATCTTTCATTCTGGAAATGATTTCTTTTTTGATGTTTTCTAGAGCCTCACTCATCTGATTTGTTACTTCTGCTGTTACTGCTTCCAAGAGTCTGAGTAAGAAGCTTTCAGATTGTTCCACTTCATTACCCTCTGGGTTTGCTTTTGGTGAGCTGGACGTATGGGGTTGCATCTTAGTTATGTGTCTTCTCATTTTCTATTTTTTTCTTCTTTAGTTTAGTTCCTATGTTGATGCTTATGAATTGCTTGTGGCAGGTAGCTTTTTGTGTTAGTTTTGAGAACCTTTTGGAAATGACTACTTCTTCAGAGATGTCTTACAGGTGTAGCTGGCTTTTGCATTATGAGTCTGTTGCAAGATCTTGCCTCTTAAATTTATTGGGGCTGAGAAATTGCTATTTGGCCAGCCCTTAGTTCTTTGACTGGCCTATAGTGTTATTTGTGACCTTCTTCCAATCTTAGTCTTGGCATGCAAGGAAGAACCGAGTAGAACAGTTCTCTCACCTTGGCTAAAGTAGTACAATCAGCAACAACAATAACATCAGACACAGTCTAGAAAATAACAAACTGTAGTAACTATTGATCTGCCACCTTATACCTTATGAACTAGATTTATGGTTATATAACAATATCCCAAATAAACCAGAAACTTGTATGCAGTAAATATGCCCTCAATACAGTGATTTTACTCTCAGTGGAGAAAATTTAAAAGAGATTATGAGCAAACAATAGAGAAATAGAAGAAGAGAAAGAGATGAGTAGCAAGGTTGGAAGCCAGGGGGAAATTATGCAAACTTTGGGGAACTGGTAAAGGAAACAGAAGGAAAGGAGAAAAGGAAGAAGTAAAAAGAAGGACAGAACAAAAAAAAAACAGCAAAAAACTAGAAAGTCACTTTCCACCTACTGCAGTCTTCAGTGCCCACCATTCCGCTCCGTTTTTGTGTCTTTCCATGGAGGTCTCTGGGGTCTCCAGTAGTCACTGTGTGTCCACTGGCTCAAACTGCATCACTTGTGCCAAGAGCTGGGGCCCTCGAGTTGGGGCCATGAGCTGGGCTGTGAGCTGGGTGAAGTGCAGAGGCCATGAGCAGGGGCTGTGACTGTGACCCAGGCTGCAAACTGCTGCCATGAGCCAGGCTGTGACCTAAGGCTGTGAGCCCAGGCCATGACCTGGGGTTGTGACCTGGGGGCTGCAAGCCATGCTGAGAGGTGGCACTGTGAGCCGGGGGCATGAGCTGGAGCTCTGGGAGAAAGCTCCATCTGTCTACACCTTCTTCTGGGTTGATCTCTCCTTTTGCTTTCCCTGTGGGCTTCAACTCTTGCTTCAGATCCCTGCTGGGTCCTGAGAATGCACTTCCCTCCTTCTCTTCCCAAAATTGCTATATTCCAGTGTCTGGACAACAAATCTTGGAGAGGCTCTTACTCTGCTTCTCTCCACTCTGCCATCTTTCCAGAAGTCTCCTACTAATTTTTTGAGGTAGTTTTTGTAGTAAAAGACTTTCTGTGGGTGATGTGTCTTAGAGTGTTGATCAGATATAAGGCACTGGCTTTGTTTCCAGGTGGGTGTTGTACTGTGGTGCTCATGTAGCCTCCTCAGCTATGGTCAATGTAGCCAATGTCTGCAGCTGTCTCAGGGTCCGAGGCTTCAGGGCTGGTGGGATATCATGACCAGTTCGGGTGCAGCTTCTTCAGATGGTGTGGGTTTGTTGTAAGCTCCGGGCGTGGTACACACAATTGCAGGTGTAGAACAACCGCTACTTTCTGTAGGTTGCCTGAAGGTGGGGCTGGCCAAGAAGGTCTGCACGGGTGCCATACAGCATGCCTAGTGTCTGGGTAGGGTGGCCGTCTGTGTCTGAGAACTGCAAAAGGGCCAGGCCAAAGCAAGGACCCTGTTAGTGGCTAAGTTCTGCATAGATGACTTTGCAGGACTTCGTAGGGAGTGACTTGCTTCCAGCTTCTTCCCCGGCTGAAGGGCGTGAGGAAGGTCACTTCCTTAGTTGGCCAAATTTCCAAAAACAGTCTGTTCAAATGCTTCTTGGGGCCATAGAAGGAGAGTGGAGCTACTTCTCTGCTTTCCTGGGACTCCGCGGACTGAGCTACCCGGGGCAGGCTGTCTGGCTATGTTCTGAGGCCATGGGAGGGCAAGCAGGGCGACTTGGGTGTTGCTCAGGTGGCAGAGTAGACAAGGTCACCCAAATGTTTTCTGGGGGCCTCTATAGGTCAAGCCACTTAGGGTGGGCGTCCTAGAGCTGCTTCCTAGAGCTGCATGAAGTTGGGTGCAGCTTCCTAGATGATTCACAGTTCTGAGTCAGCAGAGCTGCTGAGGGACGCTGCTCCGCTGGTCACAGCATCCTGAGTGGGTCAGTTCTCAAATGGCTTGAGTGCAGCGAGAGCCTAGGTGGGGAGGTACAGAATGGTCTGGACCCTTTCTCTGGGGCAATAAAGCACTGTGGTAAGCCAGCACCTCCTCAAACTGAGGCCAAGGCCTGTGAAGGACGCAGGATTCTCCAGAAGCAAATATCTCAGATAAGAGAGCACCTGCCGGGGGCCTCCTACCTACACTCTCCTCACTTAGTGAGGCCCCTTTTTGTTCAGGGCTGACTCCAAGGGACAGAATGCGGATGCTGTGTGATAAATCCTCTCCTTTGAAAGGCCATTGTGAGTCTCCGTGCACTGCTCACAAATGCTCTGCCTCAAACACTCCAGTGAAATTTCTGTTTTTTTGTTTGTTTGTTTGTTTTGACTCTTTGTTGTGGTGGAGGGAAGTATGCCAGACTATTCTAGTCACCTATCTTGCTGATGTCACTCAATCCTTTTTTAATTTGAGTTTCTAAAAGTCCAATCCTAAGCAGGTGAGAGGATCTGGGGCTTAGACAAAATATCTTTCTAGAAACTAAGGAGACCCCTGAATTTTTCCTACCTCTAGGCAAGAGAAGGATTTACCCAGACATGAAAGAGAAAAACTGAGAAGAAGAAAGATGGTGCTAGGAGGTGACAAGACTCCAAAGAAGGAGGCTGTAGGGACATCTAGGCTGATGGGCAACCTTAATGAGATCACAGCTCCCAAACATGACTTAGAAAAGGTAGGCAGCATCTAGCCCTGAAGGAGCTATGCTGGGTGGGGCCATTCTCCATGGTGACTTGTATGGACAGATGGTCAAGGAAGAGATTTACTTATAGCTCCTCATGTCTTGCCACTGTATAGGGTCTGAAACCATTGACAATCCTGGACATTTTGGTGAGGGCAGATGTTCACAAAGACTGAGGTTGATAAATGAACCTCACATTTCATTTGTTCATGATAAATGAACTGTTTGATGAATTAAATAAAACTTTTTGCTTAGTAGCCAAATGCAAGTTAAACTGTTTGATAAAAGTCTATTTTCACATATGTGAGAATGTGGACTGTTTACACTCATCACATGTCTGAATATGCATGTGCAGCTATTTATCTTTCACATTTGCATTTACACACATGTGCAACACACTATTCAGGACAACCTGTCAGAAATACATTTGTAGTCTTCTGTCTTCTCTAGAGAACTGTCCAAAAATCACCTTAGAATGTCTGATTGTAGCCATGTTATTTGGAAGGCACCTTAGTATCTCTGCAGAGGCACCAGTAGAAGGAAAATGCCACCTCCAAAGATCTCAGAAAGGTGACAGCCTTGTAGTACAGACAGCATACATAACTTTCTCAAAGAAACTGAAACATATTATATGTCAACCGTACAAAATATTACCGAAGGATGGTGCTCTACTAGTGCTAGCGTTCTCCTATTGTTGATATGTTTTTGCTGGTAGGAAAGTTGATGTACAGCTTTTATGGTACATTAAAAATCATAAAACTAATATTACCTTACTAATAATGACAAATTGACACGATGGCAGCAGTGGCCAGTGATTTTCACAGCAGGGCATGGCTGGGATATTTTAAATGACTCTTAAAAAGGGGGCAATCTAGATTTCTTTACATGTAACCTGCAGCATAGACCTTCAAATACATGGCTTTTAATTCCAATGAGAAGGAAGATAAAATGTAGCAAATAATTGAGAATATTCACTGAAAAAGAAAGCTGCTTGAAGCATGTAATTACGTCTTACGCAGCATCATATTCTTCCCCTTTGCCCTTCTTCCTGTCTGCAGTGCAGCTGAGATGTCTATTAATAGAGACACGGATCTGTGATACAAGAAGAGCATTCTTGAAACCTTGGCGACAAAGCTAGCCAGTAAAGATGGTAGAGCTAGAAGACAGAGGGCTCTGAGTTTTTGATACATCCCTTAGGCAGCCGACAATTTCCCAAGACTGCCCACCTCCAGACTTCTTGTTACAAGAAGAAAATAATCCTTTGTCTTAAGTAACTGTGACTGGGTTTTCTGCTCCTTGAAACTGAGGACCTGGCAAGCTACGTGCGCTGTACAAACTGAGCAGGAGCAACACTCTTCATCTGGATGTTACCCAGCAATAGAGTTTAACTTGCTTATTTTAGGAATTAAAATGAATACAGACTCTGGTGAATTAGATACTCCAAAGGTATATTCTGCCTGCTTGCTTTTCTTTCTTTCTTTCTTTCTTCTTTCTTTCTTTCCTTCCTTCCTTCCTTCCTTCCGTTCTTCCTTTTTTCTTTCTTTCTTTCTTTCTTTCTTTCTTTCTTTCTTTCTTTCTTTCTTTCTTTCTTTCTTTCTTTCTTTCTTTCTTTCTTTCTTTCTTTCTCTCTCTCTCTCTCTCTCTCTCTTTCTTTCTTTCTTTCTTTCTTTTTTTCTTTCTTCCTTTCTCTGTCTTTCTTTTTTCTCTGTCTTTCCTTCTTCCTTCTTTTGTGGCTCTGGGTAGGGATCAAACCCAAAGTCTCACGTATGCTAGGCAAGTGCTCTGCCATTGAGCTACATTTCCCAGGCCTTAAAGGAATATTAAAGTTATATTATCATATAGCTAGATTTTTGATAATTCCTCTTTTCCAAATGATAAATTCTCCTTTTCCAAATGACTTTTGCCTCATTGACTGACTTGCAAGAAAGTCAGAAGCTTTCAAAGAAACAAACTAAATTTCATGTGTTGTGAAAAAATTAACTCAAAATGAACTAAGAAGCTGGGTGTGGTGATGCACACCAGCAATCCCAGCACTCAGGAGGCAGAGGCAGGAGGGTCACTCTGAGTTCAAGGCCAGCCTGGGCTACATAGTGAGCTCAAGATCAGCCTGAACTACATAGGGAGAACCTGTCTCAAAAAAAAAAAAAAAAATGAATCAAGAGTCCAAATGTAAAACATAAGACTATGCAAATTTTATAAAAATTATAGGAGGAAAACCTTCACTATGTAGGACTAGGAAAAGAGTTCTGAGACTTGAACCAAAAGCCTGATTCATAGAGGAAAAAATAATAAAGCTGGGCTTCAAAAAATTAAGAACTTTTACTCTGCAAAATATCCTATTATGAGGCTGAAAAGGCATGCTACATACCAGGAAAGAATATTTGCAAACAACATATCTGAAAAGGATTAGAATCTGGAATATAAAGAACTATCAAAGTATGACTGTCCAAAACCACACAATCCAAGTAGAGAATGCTCAAAAGACACAAAGAGACATCTCAGCTGAAAAGGACACAAGGGTGGCAAAAATACACACAAAAGGTACTTAACGTCATTAGCTACTAGGGAGATGCAAAGTAATACCACAGCGAGATATGAATACACGTCTATCAGAAGGGCTAAAATAAAAAATACTGTAGTGACAACATGAAATACTGGCGATAATGAGCAGGAATTATATCACTTGCAGATTGTTGCTGGGAATGAAAATGGTACAAATACAAAAGAAACTATTTCAGTAGATTTTCTTTTTTAAAAGTCCCCAAACTAATCAAGTAATTACCATATGACCCAAAAATTGTATTCCTAAGCATATATCTAAGAGAAGGAAAAACATATTCATGGAAAAATCTGTACGTGAATGTTCATAGCAACTTTATTTGTAACAGCCCAAACTAGAAGTCATCCAGGTATCTTTTAATGGGTGAAAAGTTAAACTGTGGTATATCCATGTATTAAAATACTAAATACCAGAATACTAAAAGAGACTGGATTATTGATATATGGAACAGCTCCAACAGATCTCTAGAGAATTATGTTTAATGAAAATATCAGCCTCCAAAGATTATCTGCAACATTATTCCATTGTATAAAATTCTTGACATGACAAAATTATAGAAATAGAGAACAGTTTAGTGCCACAGTTAAGGAGGGCACATGGACGGAATGAAAGCGATGTGGTTATAAAAGGGCAACATGAGGGAACTTTGTGGTGAGAGACATATTCCGCATCTTATCATATCAATGTCAATATCCTAGTTATGATATCGTACTGTAGTTTTGTGGGTTACTGTCATTGGGAGAAACCAAGGAAAGAGCACAAGTAATGTCTCTGTATTATTTCTTATAATTGCATATGAACATACAATTTTTAAGTGAAAACCTTAGTTTTAAAATGTAAGTAAGCAAACAAAACAGTGCTTTGAAACAGAAAATGAATGATACACAAACTTGAAAGTTAGAGTTGCCTAGCAAATGAAAATACCAGCAGCTACAATCAACACAGTGAATGTCAAGTTCATGGTAAAATGGGAGATCTGGAACAAGGTTAGGTTTTTTCACTACCTCTAGGGTAAAGTACTTCCAGTTTAGGCTGTCAGGATCTGTACAGGTAAGTTCAGCTTAGTAGGAGATCATTATAATAATTAAAACTACCAACATACAAGGAAGCAGGTCACCATAAAGCAGAGCCCATGAGTATGACAAACTCTAGATTTTTGAAGTTTTCTGGTAGAGAGTATAAAATGGCTATATAAGGAGTAATTAAACCCAATAAAAGATGAAAGTACAAAGGAGAGAAAACAAGGCAAAATTACCACACAGATTATAATGTGAACTAGAATTTATAGAAAAAAAAAACTGTAACTATTAAAATTAAAACCTTGGTGGATCATTTTCTCTATTCTACATTGTATAGAGACCTGTGCTCACTTTGGCAGCACATATACATTGTATAGAGACCAAACCAGCAAACTTAAGTAAATGAAATAGAAGATAAAATGGTTGGAAAAAAGGATAAAAATTATTATTTACAGGCAATATGATTATATACATAAAAAACTCAAAAGTACTTATAAGAAAATTATTAGAACTAATGAACATTTAATAATGCAGCTAGCATATATAGCAATATGCAAAAATCAAGTGCACATATAAATTATCAATAACTAGGAAGAGTAGTTTCCAAAATGGTGCAGTTACAATAATAATAAAAACCAAATTACCTAGGGAAAAGTCTGTATCAAAAGGTCTATAGGTGTTTTATAGAGAAAACTTAAAAAAACTTAATGCAAATAAGAAAACAGTGAAATAGATGGGGAGCTATGCAATGTTCCTGGATAGAAGGACTCAATAGCAAGTGTTTTACACCTACTCTTTCCTCTTCCAACTAAGATACTTCATTTTTCCTTCACCGAGAAGAATGCAGCAATCAGGAGAACTTAGATCTTTGGTTAGAAGGCCATGGGACAGGGTAGGTGCTACAGCATGAAAAAACTTCAGGGGCACTGTAAACCAGAAGATGCCTGGGGAAGAGATCATGAGAAGAACATAAATAGATTACCTAAGACCCCAAGAAGAAACTGGCAATAAGATTCTTTGGGAAATTAAGACATGAAAAAAGGTTACCTGCTTTCATCACTTGTATCTAACATAGTGCTGGAAGTCTTAGCTACAGAAACTAGACAAAGAAAAGTAAATAAAGGCAGCCAAATTGAAAAGGAACAAGTATAATCATCTCTGCAGTTAGTATCATCTCATATGTGGATGTGGAAAACCCAGAGCTGTCACTGTTCCAAAGAACTGTTGAACAAATAAGTGAATTAAGCAAAATTGCAGTATACAAAACCAATATGCCAAAATCAGTTGTATTTTTACACACTAACAGTAAACAATATAAAAACAAAATAGACAATTCGATTCATAAGAGTATCAAAATAATACAATAATTGAGAGTCAATGTAACCAAAGAGGCAAAAGGCGTATGCTGAATACTACAAAACGTTAATGAAATAAATCGAAGAAGACATCAATGCATAGGAAGACGTATCACATTTGTGGATTAGGGCACATAGTATTGTTAAGATGTCAGTATTATCCAAAACGATCTAGAGATTTAATGCAATCCATATCAAAATCCCAAGAAGCTTTTTCTTTTTTTTGCAGAAATAGAAACATTCATCCTAAAATGCATATAAAATCTCTTTTGATATTCTTTTGGAATATCAAAAACCAAGATAATTGTGAAAAAGAAGTATAAAGTTGGAAGTCTCATGCTTCCTAATTTTGAAATTTAGAATACCTGAGAATGGTACATTGTGAAAAAAGAAATGTATTTGAGACAGTTCTGGAGGCTGGGAAGAGCGCGGGGCCGTCCTCTGGGGATTGTCTTCTTTCCACGTGCGCGATGCCAGAAGACATTACATGGCACGGACGCAAATGTGCCTAGTCAGGTCCTTGTTCCTTCTCCAACCAAGTGGGCCCCGCCCTCATGACCTCATCAGACTCTAATTACACGCTGAAGGTCCCATCTCCGAATACAATCAACTTTCATAGCGAAGAGTTCAACCAACCGTGGGTTAAAAATAATGTATCTGTAATGAACATCTACAGATTTTTTTCTTCTCATTACTCCCTATACACTACAGTAGAACAATTGTTTACATAGCGCTTATGTTGTATTAGAAAATATAAGCAATCTAAAGATGATTTAGGGTATAAAGGGGAATGCGCACAGATTATATGCCAATATGACGCCACTTTATAATGAACAATGTGAGCTCCATGGGTTGTGGCATCACATGGGAGGTCCTGCAACCGATCGCCCGCAGACACTAATGGACGACTGCACCGTTAGTACATGAATGTGGGGATTAAGTCTCCAACGCATGAACTTGTGGGTGGCACATTCAAATCGTAACTACCTGAGAGAGTTAAAGTCTCCAATTTCTCCTGCCCTAGTCATGCTGTAGCAAGCACACAGGACACATCCTTAACAACCAGATGGACGGATCCACTTCCAAGAGAGTGGAGCAGAGTAGACCGTGTGCCATGTGAATTATGAGCCTCTCCTTTTGCTTTTCTCACACACTTACCTTCTAACTCCCTGGGGTATTACCAGTGTGTGGTGACTGTGACCTAGCAGACTGGCTTCATGCCACCCCTACCTAGACAAAAAAAGAGTAAAACTACTGTTCACAGTATTGCAAAGAACCGGACAAAAGTGTGTCCTACAGTAATCAGCTTTTCTATTGAAATATTTGATTTTACCCCTACGTGTCTTCGTGTTTTATTTTTTTTAATTTTTGTAGCATACAGCATTGCCATTTCTGCACCTGAATGTGCCTTGTATTTATAGAGGAAAATGTTCTCCAAGCTCAATGAGTCCCAGGATACTTATTACTATATTTTCAGATGAACTTGGTCTCTATGTGTATATAATACATTATAAGCACATTGTAATTATCTCTCGAAGAAACAAAACTATCCGATTAGGTTGGCAGGTATCCAGAATTGGTGCCATCTGAATTGACCCATAATAGTTAATGGATCTGATGCATCTTGGGACATTTAATTGGCATATGTGGAGTCATCATGGTCTCAGAGATGATTATTGGCTTTGTTTTGATGTCCTTTAATTTCACATTTGTTTCATCTTCTCTACCAGACCCACATATTTATTTACCTTCTCTGCATCTGTTCCCAGATTGTTTCCGTTTAGCAGAGAACCAATATCAATAAACCCCATAATTTTACTAAGTTCATCAAATAGCAGAATAGCTAGTATATTGGCCAAAAATTGTTAATGTGATTTTTTTGCAGTTATTTCTACATTTATCTTGCAGGAGCCAAATTCCAATTTTTTAAAACCTTTTGATTTTGAGTCAGCCATGAACTTGTGAACCCAGATTGCATAAAATCTTACTATTTGTATCAAGCTTTGAAATTTCCCAAACATTTCCATTCACTTTTTCTCATTTGAGTCGATGACTAATACTATGTGGCTAGTGTTAATTCTGTTTTAGAGGAAAAGCAAATGATATTCAACAGTTCTGGAAGAACTTTCTCTAACTCTTGAAAATATTATGGAATTTTCAAAGTGTATGAAATAAATTATACTAACATTTCTTCGTACTTATAGCACAGAACACTTTTGATCACCAAAATATGCAGGGTTAGTTCTGCACACCAAGCAATGTTTCAGTTCTCTGCGGACATTGACTGGGTGCCCTACAATTCAGTTTAATCCTGATATTAACTGCTATTAACACACACCCCACAGATTAAGGACTGAGTCCCAAAAGGCTGTCCCCCAATACAGATGACAGTTATAAGTTTTTAGTTCGTCACTTTTACTTTTGAGGGGTTAGCTGTAAATCAGGGTTCCCACCCTGATGTCCTCAGGCTTGATAATTTACTATGACAGCCAAGACCTCAGAGAACACTGTTATGCTTATTTTTTACCATTTAATAAAGTTTATAGCTGATAATGGCAAAAGAAAAAATACGTAGGGCAAGGTATGTGGGAAAGGGAACAAAATGTCCCTTCCCTCTGCAGGTGTACCACACACACAACACCTCCATACGTTCCACAAGTAAGATGTTCTCCAAGCCCTGTAGTTCGAAGGTTTTTATAGAGGCTCCAGCCCATAGGCATAATTGATTATTTACTTGATCTCCAGCTCCTCTGTCTTTCTTGGAGGATGAGAGTGAAGTGAAAGTTCCACGCTTCTAATCATGGCTTGGTCTTTCTTGTGACCAGCCTCCTTCCTAAGTCCAACCAAGATTCACTTCATTGGAACAAACGAAAGATCTGTAACCGGGGAAATTCTAAGCAATTAGGAATTCTGTGGCAAGAGGGTGGGGCAAAGACTAAATACATACCTTCTGTTATGTCACAGACAGGGGGGATTGGAGAATGCACTCTTTCAGTGAACTGCATAGACTTCCTGCTAGGCCACATTGAGGAACTGGGAACCGCTCAAAAACTGAAAAACTCAAGGTATCCTTGGACTGATTTGTAATTTTGTAACTAGATTTCCTCAAGGGGTTAAGGTATCTGTCTATCTGGCTTCGGTTGGTTTCTTGTGCAAACAACCACAATTACTTATCTGTTCAGGGAAAGTTTTTCTAACCTAAAGACTGAATTAACAGCTTCCGCGCTTTGCCCATCTGTCCCTCTTCCTGCTCAGTGGCACTTCCTTCGAGGCTGTCAGATGCACAGGCTGAAGTGTGAGTATGAAAACCTCAATTTGACTTTGCTGCTGGGGAGCCTCCTGTTGTCCAGCAGAGATAACCTAAAGGAGGTTGCATTAACAACACTTATGGCCAAAGCCTGTCACTTTGAAGTCACTGCTCACAATAACATCACTTTGGGCTGCTGAAGTAATTGATAGTTTTCATCTCAGAAGATCTAAATGATTAACTCTTGATGAATTTAGATCGCGATGCACGGATAATACTACAAAGTCATCCCCTTCAGCTCTGCCTGTAGATAAGCTAGTTATAGTTGGAAACACATTTGAATTAACTTCTCTGTTGAAGGACTTTGTTGAAAGTGTTCAGAAATGGCCAGCACACACAAGTTTCTGAGTCTCTCCTCTGTGTGTGGACACGGATGGTGTGTCCAGTCCTCATAAGCAGGACTGGAGCTGCGAGCGAATCACCCTTCTCAGTGCAAAACTTAAGGGAACACACACATACACACAGCTCAGGTATCAAGATAAATAATAGTTTAACATATTAGTTTTAAAAATAAAATTTAGCACAAAGATTACAGTGAACAAAATACAGTGTTCCCTCGGTTCACAAACTTGATTCTTTCCGTGATTCTGGTCACAAACTGAGTTGGACAAAGATCAAATCAAATTCAATGGCCAGGTTTGTGTTGACATTATGGGGAGATTTGATTTGGTTCTTGTTCAGTTCAGTTTGTGACCAGAATCACAGAAAGAGTTGAATTCATGAACTGAGATAACACTATTTGCAAGTTTTGGGTGAAGATAGGATCCGTATTTGTGATTTATTTTCTTTTGTCCCTTGCTCCAATATGGCTTAACATATCATTGCCCACAACTGATGGTTTTGTTAACTATTTTGCAATTGAAATAATAAGAGTCATCAGCTCTCTAGTCTCTAATATTGAGTCTTTATTGCCTTCTGCTGCATAATTTTCAATAAATTGCCTCTAGAATTCCACTCTTGGTACCAAAGTAGGATTATGTTTTGCTATAAAGGACAGAAAATTCAAATTAGCAGAATTGTATACAAGTCACATTTATTTCCTCTTTCAGTTAGATGTAGACAGACCAAAGTTGGTGTAGCACCTCTGAGATTACCAAGGACACATTTTTCTTCTCTTCTACTTCTTAATTATCATCATTATGCAGCTTCCACCATATAGTTTAAAAATACTGCTTTAGCTCCAACTATCACATCCATATTCCAGCCAGTAAGAAAGTAGAAGTTGGGAAAGAGATGAAGAACACAGGCTTACATTCTGTTTGCAGAATCCACACAGCTGCAAGGGAGGATAGAAGATGTAGTCTTCGAGTGTACATGTATTCAGCTAAAAATGTTACTACTATAGAAGAAAGGGAGACCAGATGCTGGGTCAGCCAGAAGAACCATGAACTGTGAGAGTCTGTCTGAATCCACTGCGTCAGCTTCCTTAAGGAGGCTGCAGGATACACATATACTGGCCGAACAGTCGCTGTCATTCCCCAAAATGTCACCACACTGTGCCTTTGACCAGAGTTCCATTAGTTAGCTTTAATCGAGATATAGGAAGATTGAGTTTTGGCTATCTGATCACCAAGAAGGTGAAGAAAACATTTTGAAATACCAACTAATGTATCTTTTATTCCCGATATATCCTCTTGCTCCATCAGCTATCTACCCATTTTTACTTTATTTACTCTGGAGAAGATATAAAATAGTACAATGCAAAAGCCAGAAGTAAAATTATTTCCTTTGGAGTTTCAAAACCTGAAGGCCCATGACCCACTTGGATGATTACTTCCCCAAGCAAGTTGGACTTTCCCTAAATGGGTCCTCCCCAGGCTAGATACACCTCCCTGTGCTGAGTAGAGAGTAAAGAGTTGGGGAGCAAGACAGGTGGATGCTGCTGTGAGTTGCTGAGAAGGAGCTAAGAGTGGCTGAGGGTTTGGTGGTATAAGGATAGAAGTACCCAGATAAAAGGGGCCTCTTGTGTCCCTTCACCTTAGGAAAGAGCCCAAGAGGCTGGAAAATGCCTGCTATGTAAGGTGCCTGAGATGAAAAAATGTGTTCGTGGTTTGTCCGGTGGATTAGTCTGGTTCTCCAGAGAAGCAGAAGTATTAAGAGAGTATATTAGAAAATAAAACACACAATTGGCCCACATACTTAGGGAGACTGAGAAGGCCCACTTCTGTCCTCTGCAAGCTGCAGATGTGGAAAATCCAGTGATGGAAATTCCAGTTTGATTCCAAAGGCCTGAGAAGCAGGAGAAGCAACTGTGTACATTCCAAGCCAGGGGCAGGACAAGTATAACGTCCTAGCTCAAGTAATCAGGCACAGGAAGGGAGGGAGAGAGAGAGATCCACTTCTTTGCTTCATGCAGACCTTCTGTGGGTTGGGTGAGGCCCGCCCACCCTGGGGAGGGCCTTTGCTTTATTCAATCTACTGATTCGAATGCTAACCTTTTCTGGAAGTTTCTTCACAGACACATCCAGACATAGGAACATGGTTTTCATTGCGGAGAGAAGGAGGCAGAAAGACAGAGGCAGTAAATTCATAAGTTTGGTAGCAGGAGTCAGGGAGTTCCCAGTAAGGAGTGGAAGGCACAAGCTTTACAGATGGTGGAAAAGTTTGGACAAAGCCCCAAATGGGATGAATTAATGTCCATTTGCACACTAAAGTTCACAGGCCCAGGAGAAGTTGGAGAAGGGGAACACAAGACACTTGAGAGTGTAATTGCCCCTGTTGGGCTCCGCGGCTAGGGGCAGGTGAGGAGGAGGCAGGCACTGGGAGGAGTGCAGAGTGGGTGTTCGTGGCAGGAGTGAAAGGCAAAAGAGAGCCCCGGTCCCTGACCTTACCTACACACTGGAACATCTGGGGAGCCTTGAAAATATACTGATGCTTTGGTTCCAACGCAGACACTTCGGCTTAACTGGTCTAGGGTTTAAGTTTAGGGAGAGCTGGGCTAGAGGACACTGGAGAAAATGAATGAAATGGATAGAGCAGGCCTGGATTAAGGCAGGAAGGGTAGGCAAGCATTCAGGAGAAAGGAAGCAGAGAGACTAAGGGTGGATTTCTCACTGAGGTGCAAAAATGTGAGTTCTTTCCTGGAATGTTCCAGAAATGCAGCTATAGCTTTCCTCAACTCCCAGAGCCAAATTTTCCCAGGTATCTTCTATGGGCCATCATTTACCTATGTAAACCCAAAGAGACTCTCATTTGTTTTTAAATAGCTCTTTCCTGCATTTCGTGTGGGTTTTGTGTGCTTTACCTGATAAGACAATACACTGAAGAGGAATTTAAATTTTATTCACGAAACATCTCCTTCCACCTTCTGAGGAAGAGGAACTATTATGGATGTACTCTTTGTGACCTCCCTAAATTCCTGTGTTGAATTCTAATCTCCAGCGTATTCGTGTGTGAAAGTGGGGCTTTGGAAAGTTCGTGAGGTCATGAGAACACAACCTTTATGAATAGGATTAGTGTCCTAAACGAGCATTTTCACCCTCTTTTCATCATATGAAGATATGTTAAGTTTTCAGCTGGGTACATCCCAGAAGCTGACCTGGCTGCCTCCCCCACTTTCAGCTTCCAAGCTCCGGAAATGTGAGAAACAGACATCTGTTGTTTAGCAGCCGCCCAGTGCATGGTTGTTTCTTGTAGCAGCTCTATTTAAGATGGACAGACCCTCCTGGTAGCTTTGAAAGATGCATTAGGATCAGCATTATCATTCGAAGCAGCTCTGATAAGGAATGCTTGGAATGCCCCCATCTTAATCAAACTCTGCCCTCCGTTTTTATTTTTTTGTTTTTTTTTAATAGTGACTGGGAAGGGGCCCATCAGGCTGCAGCAGATGGAGGAGCCCTTTGGAGAAGATGCCAGTGGACAAGTGGAGGAAGTGTTGGGTGGAAAGTTTTTCATCATCTATGGAGTAGATATTAATTGTATGAGCCTACACGCAGCCAGTTTCTCATGTGGCCCTATTGTCTTTGTATATCCCAAGCTGCATTTACTAGAAATCTGATTCTGCCTCCCTCTAGGAAGCTGCAGAGTCATGTGATGGTGAACCTTTTAGAGTTTTCAATGTTACCCACAGCTCGCTGCAGCACACATGCCACAGATTCGTCACCACTGCCCTGGTCCCCAACAAGCCTCTGATCTCGCAGTTCAAGAGGGGTTCCAACCTGATAGATCAGTGGTTCTCAGCTTTGAGCGCTCACTTAGTGTGTTCTGGCTGCTACAACACAAACACAGAGACTGGGGCCCAAACCGAAATTTATTTCTCACAGTTATGGAGACTGGAGTGTCCCAATTTGGTGTGCAAGAATTCGTATTTCTAGCCATGTCTGAGGTGGTGCTGATGTCGCTGGTCCGTGGGCCACACTTTGAGAAGTGCTGCCGCTGAGAATGCCAGGCAGCGGGGGACCGAGGGCAGAGAGTAGAGTAGCTTCCGTTCACAGGGCTGTGCCGGCGGCCTCTGTATCCTCGAACTGGTCCACGAGCAGCATTTCTTGATGGTGCAATTTAACACGTCCAAATGTGATACCAGAGTTTTTTCTCTCAGTTTCTGAAGTTAAAGGGCTTTCTGGTGGTGATCACACTCAGAGCAGGGCACCGATTAGATGTGGCGAGTGTGTGCTGCATTCCTCAGATGCTCCTGTGGGCTGCACCAGTTCTGAAAGCCACGTGTGGCGTGCTCAAAAAATACTGTAAATGCTGCCGTCCAAGGAGAAGTGGCACATGGAATCTCAGGGAGAGTGTGTGACAAGTCTCAACCTGTGTGGCGCAGTCAGCCAGTTGTGAGATATGATTGAGAGAAGGCGTGTTTCAAATTGTGCCATAAACCACAGACCGCAAATAACACATTTCCGTGGAGTTGCGTGGTCATGCAGCTTCAGATGCCAGCTTTTTAAGCAACACCATCCTAGGAGATGAAGCTTGGATCTGTGGTCATGATCCTGAGTCCGAGTGTCGGAGTTCACAGTGGATCACCCAGCTCTCCTGGTGCAAAGCAAAGCACACCGATGAAGATTCAGCACTGAGGTGATGCTGGTTGTGGTTTTGACCTTGCTGGAATCGTGCAGGCTGTGATCGTATCCAGGAACACTGCGGTGAACTCTAATGTTACAAGGGCTTATTAGAGCATATAAGAAATGATATGTGTAGAAAATGGCCTGAGAAATGGGCGCACGGTTTCATCCTTCATTGTGACAATGTTCTGTGTTACACATCGGTTCTGGTGTGGCAATCTCTGCCAAATAAAAACTGTGTCCTTACCCACCTTATTCACGGGATCTGGCACTGTGCAACTTCGGGCTCTTCCCCAAAGTTAAAATGACCATGAAAGACGAACATTTTGAATAGACTCAGGACTCCAGGGAGCCAAGACAGCACACCTAAAGACACTCATGAAAAAGGACTTCCAGAACTGCTTCAAAAAGTGGTGGGAACAATGAGATAAGTATGCGTGAAGCAAGGGGGAGTATTTGGAAGGGGATTAATAGCAATGTGTCTTTTACGATAATTTTTAAAAATTTAAATATTTACTGCATTTTTGGATCATATCTTATTCACATATTATTTATCTCTTTTATTCCTTCCATGAAATGAGTGGGGATATATCTTTATAGTAGAGAAAACAGAAGCATAGAAAGATTTAAGCACATTGTCTTCTTAGGCAGTTAGTGGAGGGAGGGAATCTGACCCTTGGCAGACTGACCTTGGCACAAGCTCCCCTAAATCCTGCATTACCACCCATGTTCACTCAGGTACTGCCCTTCTGGTGACAGAGAGAAGAATCCACCAGGAAAGCTACTGAGAGGGAGGAAATTGTGCTCCAGATCTGGGTAGTTGATGCAGTTCTATTCTGTTCACAGTGTGGTTGGTGCACAACTCTTCCCCACCTCTCCATGCCAGCTACCCCTGAGGATCAGCCGAAGACTTAGTGTCTACAGGAATGCCCACTTCCCTCCCGGTGGGAGGCAAAGAGAGTGTGAAAAATGTAGGTTTTATTACTGATACTGTATAGTAAGGTTAAAATATCAAAGGATGATGGACATTGAAAAGATAAATTACTCCGAGTTATTGGTGGGGGTGGGGAAGGAGGCATGTCACACCATGCGGGCAGACATCAGGGCCATCGGAAGGCAAGGGGGAGTGAGGAGTTGTGACAGCAGCCTCTGTCATGGTTTCTGTGGGAAGGAACAGGTGAGGCACAGTGAGCAGGTTTCGGATGAACCAGTTTGAATAATTTCATGGGCTGCGGATGTTGGGGTGTCACTAGTTGTGTGGTACTTGGTCTTTGGATGACTAGGGCAGGTGGCTAGTGGCCCAGAGTGTGAGAGCCAAACAGAGGCAGTGGTTGGAGCGTGGTAGAGAACTCGCCTAGTATACACAAAGCTCTGGTGGGTTGGTGTCCAACACAACACCCCAAAAATAAAGTGATTGCAGCTGTGGGTGCTGGGCTGATTGATTTGCAAGTAGAAGGTATGCTCACGGGTAAATCTTTTACCATCTCTAAGAGCTGGCTAACCGGAAGGGGGAGCAGTCCCTCCTGGGTCAGCAAGACTTCAAGGGTATAACGCCATGAAACATTGTTCTATTAACGCCTCAAAGATCATCCAGCATCTTAGCAGAACCACCGACAACCACAGAGGGAGGAAGAAATGGCCAAGAAGGTCTGGAAGGAAGCCAAGGAGCCCTAAGAGAGGAAATGGTGAAACAGGAGGCTGGTGAATAGCAACGTCCAGCTTGGCCTCTTTGCAGTTGGGTGTTGGGCTGGTCTGTGCTTGTGTCCCTCCAAATCCATCTTGGCAGCACCATTGATACAAATGCCTCAAGCTATCCAACAGTGCCATTTATCCTGCACTTTAAAAGATAGTTCTTATTTCACGCGATCGCATTATTGGCAAAACAGGCAGTTTGTTGCAGGTATAGTTGGAAGAACCTACCTCTAACAACTGGACATGCCTTGCCGGGGGCAGCCCACGTCCTTTATCTGTCCGCTCCTGCTCTTTTCTGCTCCATGTGAGCCCTCCAGTCCCGTTAGGAAACATGTAGCTCCCCCAAGCCCCACTCTCCTGCAGACGGCCTTCCCTTGGCCTCAGGAGGTCCTCAACTAAAAAGAGATCATTTCTCCAGGGGGACTTGCTCTTCAATTCAGAGGATTTCAGGCACACAAGGATGAACAGCTGGAGGCCAGACTGTCTGCTCATCAAGTGTGGGGCCCAGTCACCTGAGTCTAAGAGATTGACATAACGAAACATCATTTTATTCTAATATCTTGGGGGCTTGCCACATGTTAGAAACACTAAATTTACCAAGATAACTCGGCCTCATTTGGGGACTGCGAAAATGAGGCCACTATAGACATTAACGATGTCCCCAAGCCTTAAGTCCTTCTGATGTCAGAATGTCCCAGCCTAACTTCAGCCCTGAGACCCAGAGCTGTGAAAATGTGCCTTCGTCCCAAGACTGCAAAGCTTTAACAGTGAAGATATGAAGGTGACCCCGCCGAGAACTGTTTCCTCTGTCACGAAAACTTCACTCATCGCACTTCAAGAGCTGCTGGGAAAAACTCAGACAATGATGAAAGCAAACACCAGCTTTAAACTTCCCCAAGCTCCCAGCCTTTTCTCATTTGTCGCATTGGCTCAGGGCTTCCAGAGATTTTATTTTTTTTTTTTTAGAAGAGGAAAAACTAACAACTTTGTTTTGGTCCTATGATCTATAAATGCAAATAATGGATTGGAGTCAATTTTTGGCGCAGGGAGATTCGGCGTGATACAAGAGCTAAATGGAAAATGGACTTTCTACTAGCTTTCTGTAGCCTTGACAAACACATAATTTATTCTCAGACAGCTGGACCAGCAAGCGTGCAGTGGGTGGAGGGGTGTCATGCCAGAAAAGAGTTTGTGCAAGGGATCTGAATTTCAAAGCCGGCTTGCCTGGAGAGATACCACCCAGAACAATGCCTGTTTAATTAAGGTTTAGAGGCCCTCTTTGTTCACTAGAGGTTGATAGGAAGGCTCCAGGTAAGATTTTATTTGGTAATAGATTGTTGACCAATGACAGGGGGAGCGTAGTGAATTTGCATATTTTACTATTCAGGACCCCAGGACTAAAGGAAGCAGAATGACAGCAGGCGATACCTCTGCCAGCCTGCTGTTTCTGGAAGGAGAGGCAATCTTATGGGTGGGTAAATAGACATCATTTGTGTTGCCTTTTCCTCCTGGACTTTATGCTCTTTTAAAGCCAAATGTGGGAAATACTTCTAGGAAGAAAAAGCCACATGTGTGAGATTAATTAACCCAATACCAATAAAACAAAAAACAAAAAACCC
This sequence comes from Hystrix cristata, assembly GCA_004026905.1. Classification (NCBI taxonomy): domain Eukaryota; kingdom Metazoa; phylum Chordata; class Mammalia; order Rodentia; family Hystricidae; genus Hystrix; species Hystrix cristata. Next base: position 12,358 of record PVJO010010824.1, on the reverse strand, counting down.
CCCACAATGGCACCAAGATGTGGGACCAATGGGTAGAGCCTAGGCAAAGAGGGGCAGGGTGAAGTTCTAGGTGATCCAGTGCAGGCTTCTTTGCACAAGCTAGGCGCCACTAGTTTGTGGGCTCCCTAGGAAGGGGACCTGGGGATGCCAGTCCATCACAGCTGCCAGAGCCACAGAGCTTTGGTGATGCCAGTCTCCCAGGGCTGGGATGTTGGGCTGCACTGTATCTCTTTGCCCAGGAACTGTGGTCAGGTTACCAAGAAGAGCTTTGCAGGAAAATGCTTTGTGGCATTAAGGGAGTCACAAAAGATGCTGTTGGAAGACAGTGGTAAGAGGACCACGTGGTAGGGTGGGAGCAAAGCTTTTCTTTAGGGCCCCTGGATGCCCATTCCTGCATTTCTTCCTCTTTCCAGCCACACGCCATTCCCAGCTGCCTCCTCCCCAACCCCATCCACTCTAAGCGAAACAACTTCGGGCATCCAGTGCGTACTCCCTGCTTCCTCTTCTAAAATCACTCTCAGGACAGTCTCTAACACTACTCATTAAACATACAGATGTTGAATTATCTCAGCATTATCACTGAAAGGACTGTGATGTCTTCATTGGATCGCTTTGCTCCTTTGTCAAAGGCCGGGTGACTACATTTGTGAGTGTCTATTTCTGGGCTCTCGATTCTGTTTCTGTGATCAATATGTTTATTCTTTTTATGTCGTGTTCTCTTGATCACTGTGGCTTCATATTAAATTTACGGTTGAGTAGTGTTAGTTCTCTGTCTTTCTTCAAAATTGTGTTGGTTATTTTGGATTTTTCACCTTCCATATGAACTTGGATCATGTTTTTCAATATCTAATGATTAGGTTATTTTTATAGATCAAGTGGAAAATTTGACATCTTACCAATATTGAGTCTTCCTATTCATGAACATAAAACATTTTTCCATTTATTTAGATCTCCTTTAATTACTTTTACCAGAGATTTGTAGTTTTCCTCATATGGATCTTGTAAGGTATCTTTTTACAAGGCAAATTGTATTGTGTTTAAAAGTCAGATTCCAATTGCTCCTTGCTAGTATATAGAAACACAACTGACTTTTGTGTAGTAACTCTATTCTGCAACCTTGCTATACTCATTTATTGGTTTCATAGTTTTATGAATTCTTTGGAGTTTTCTACATTAACATTCATGTCATTTGTGAACAAAGACAGGTTTTTTTCTTCTCAGTCTTTTATTCCTCCTTTTCTTGCCTTATCGCATTAGCTAAGATTTCAAGTATAATGCTGAATAGGAGTGGTGGGGGGCACACCCTACCCTGATTTCTGATTTTAGAGAGAAAGCATCTATTTTCTTATCATTAAATATGATGTTAGCTGTAAATATTTTGTAGCTGTTATTTATCAAGTCAAGAAGGTCTTCTATATTCCTAGACTGCTTGGAACTTTTAACAGAAATGGATGGGGGTTTGGAGGTTTAGCTCAGTGTTTAGAGTGCTTGCCTAGCAAGCCCAAGGCCCTGAGTTTGATCCCCCAGCACCCAAAATAGAAAGAAAGAAAGAAAGAAAGAAAGAAAGAAAGAAAGAAAGAAAGAAAGAAAAGAAATGCATGTTAGATTTTTTCAAATGTATTTTCTGCATCCCCTGATACTACAATATGCTTTTTCCTTAGCCTGCCAATATGATGAATTGCATAATTTGACTTTCAAATGTTGAACCAGCCTTGTATGCCTGGAATAAAACTTATTTGGTTTTGGTATATAATCTTTTCATGTGCATTATTGGATGCAATTTGTTAGTATTTTGTCAAAGATTTTTGCATCTGTGTTCATGAGAGAGACTGGTCTATAGTTTTCCTTTCTTGTAATGTCCTTAACTAATGGTTTTGCCATTGAAAGGATGTTGACTTCATAGGATCAGACAGTATTTCCTTTGCTTCTGTCTTCTGAGATACATTATTGATCTTCCTTTAATGTTTGTGCAATTCTCCATTAAACTATCTAGATCTCTCTCTCTTTCTCTTCAAAGGTTATTAATTGTTCATTCAATTTCTTTAATAAATATGGGCCTATTCAGATTATATATTTCTCTGTGTGTGAGTTTGGTAGATTGTGTCTTTCAAGAAAACTGTCCATTTCATCTAAGATATTAAATTTGTTGGGAGAGAGTTGTTAGAGTACTGTATTCCTATATTATCCTTTTATTTTTTTAATTTTTTATTATTTTTTTAATTTTTTAACCAAGAACATGTATTGGTACATTGTCCATATATTGATTACATTTATCATGTTTGTTTTGTACCTGTACATGGTGTCTCTTGGTTCTCCCCCCTTCCCCCCCCTTCTGTTCCCTCCATCCCTATTAAGTGAAATAAATCAGACACTCATGAGCACACATCGAATTATTTCTCTGATATGAGAAACCATAACTGTAAATAAGGACAAAGTAGTGTAACGGCTATTGTATAAAAGGAAGATAATATACAAAGGAGAGGAGTACTAGAAAGAGGGAAGGGGGAAAAGCAGGAAGGAAAAAAACAGAAAGAAAGGGGAAAGGGAAACCATGGAGAATTGTAAATAAACCTGCTGTAAATAGGGATGTATTATCCTTTTCATGTTTGTGGAATCAGTGATGATAATTCCTCTTTCATAAGATATAAACAGTTCGTGTGTTCTATCTCTCCCTTTTCTTTTTCTTGATTAGGCTGCCCAGAGGGTTATAAATTGTACTGATCTTTTCAAAGTATCAGATTTTGTTTCAGTCAGTTTCTGTATTGATTTCTACTTTCAATTTCATCAGTTTCTGCTCTATATTTGATTACGACTTTCTGCTATTTGTCTTGGGCTTATATTGTTCTTTCCTTTAGTTTCTTTAGGCAGAAGCTTAGATTACTGACTTAAGGTCTTTTTTTTCTGTTATATTTATTCAATGCTATAAATTTCCTGTTTAGCACTGATTTCACTCATTGCGTCCCACAAAGGTTGAGTTCTATTTTCATTTTCATTTAATTCAAAATACTTTTAAATTTCTTGGCAGACATCTTCTTTGACCCATGTGTTATTTATGAATGTGTGGTATAATATCCAAATAACTTAGTCTTTTCTAGCTGTCTTTCTGGTATTGATTTCTATTTTAATTCCAATTCGATCTAAAAGAATACTTTGCATAATTTCTGTTCTTCTAAATTTATTAAAATGGGATTTATGGCCTAGAATGTTGCCTGCATAGGTAAATGTTCCATGTGAAATTGAAAAGAATGTGTATTCTGAAGTATCCTGTAAATGTCAATTAAATCTAGTTCCTCGGGGGTGATATCCAGTTAACTACATTCTTACTAAATTTATAGCTGCCATGTCTGTCAATTACTGATAGAGGGGTGTTTAAATTTCCAGCTGTGGTAGTAGACTTCTCTATTTCTTGCCATAGTTTTATCAGTTTTGTCTCACATTTGATACTCTGTTGTTCATTGCTATGTGTTTTTGGAGAAGCGACTGCTTTGTTATTACATAATGCTGCCTTTTATCCCTGATAATCTTCCATATTTTGTAGTTTGTTGTGTCTGAAATTAATATAGCAACTCTTGTCGTCTATCTATCTATCATAAATAGATCTACCTGATGAGGGTTATCATGGTGTATCTTTCTCCATCTCTTTATTGGCACTCTATCAGTGTGTTTATATTTAAAGTGAGGCTCTTGTAGACAAAATAGAGTTAGATTTTATTTTAATCTACTGTGACAGTCTCTTTCAATTGATATATTTAGATCATTTATATTTAAAGTGACTATATAGCTAATATCTACCCTATTTGCAACATGTTTATTCATTGCACTTTTTCTTAATTTCTTCTCTTTATTTCTTTCTTTTTCTGCCTTTTCAGTTTTAACTGACCATTTTATATGATCCCTTTCTCTATCCTTTCTTTGCATATAGATTGTACGTCTTTAAAATTTTCTTAAGTGGTTGCTCTAAAGTTTGCACTATACACTTGTAACTGATTTAAGACCACTTTCAAATGATAGCGTATCACGTCGCTTCATGAATCACGCAGGTCAGAGCGTCTTGTTCCTTCCTCTCAGCCCTGAGAAGTGTGCTGCCATCAATCAGCCTGTCCGCGTGCTATCGTCACCTACTGCACTCTTGCTCTTATTATTTTGAACAAAAGGTTATTGGGAATAAAATAAGTAAAAATTTGATATTATCTTCATTTTTTCCTTCTCTGACACTTCTTTATTTAGGTGGTAGATTAGACTTTAGTTAGATTGATTACCTATCTATCCATCCATCCACTGGGGCTTATCTTAGTCATGACTTCTGAAAGAGACAAGTTCTTAATTGTCATATGGTCCTATTTTTTTAAATTCATGGTTAGTGCTTTTTCTATTCCACTAAGGAATCTTCAATTAAAATCATGGAAGGATTTTTTAATATATTATGCAATAGAAACTTTAGTGTTTTAACTTTCATGTTTAAGTGTAAATTTCCTTGGATCTGATTTTGTGTATGGTACAAGGCAGAAATTGCAATTTATCTTTTTTATATGGATACTCACTTGACCTGGTAATATTTAAAAGGCCATCACCTACCAAGCCAGACAGCTGCAGTTTTGTCGTATGTCAAGTAGATCTGATGTCGAGTATCCTGTAGTGGTAGTTTTGGATTCTCTTTCTGCTCCATTGGTTTGTCTGTTTTTACACTAGTAGTATAATAATATTTTACTTACTGTAGCTTTGTCCTAAGTCTCAGTAGTTGATAATGTGGTTTCTGTAGCATTGATTCTTTGTACAACTGTTACAATTATTGTTACAATTATTGTTAGTTCTTTGCATTTGCAAATAAAGTTTCAACCTAACTTGCCAATCTCCACAAAAAATAATTGCTGAAATTTTTGTTGACTATGCATTGAATCTATAAAGCAGTTGAAGGGAGTTGGCATCTTTGTGACTTCGTATTTCAGTTCACGGACATGGCATATTCCTCCATTTATTCAAATTTTTAATTTCTCAAATGTATTTTGTAGTTTTCTGTATATTGGTCTTGCATATCTTAGATTTATTCCTAAGTGTACTTAATTTTAATTTTAATGGTATCATTTAAATTTAGTTTTATTTGTTGCTGAAATATATATATGTAATTAAGCTTTGTATATTGCCTTTGTACCAATCATCTTGCTGAATTTATTTGTTAATGCCAATAGATTTTCTGTAGATTATTTTCCTGGATTTTCTGTGTACATAATCATGTTATTCATAAATAATAACAATTTTGTATCTCACTGTTTGTAATTCCGACAAGTCTTGTTTATTTTTCTTGCATTATTGTACTTTCAACTATGTCTGATATAATGTTGGATAGAAGTACTGAATCAGTGTCTTGTTTTGTTCTTGATCTGAGGGAAAAGCTTTCAATATTTCACCATTAAGTACAAAGCTTGTTCTTGCAGTTTTTGTTTTCTTTCCTAAGCTACTTTATCAGTTTAAATTCTCATCTAATCTTACTCTGAGATTTTTTTTCCTTATGATTAATGAGTGTTGAATTTTATCAGATACTTTTTATGCATCTGTTTTGATGATTGTATGAATTTCTTAGTGTGGGTGAATTACATTGACTAGTTTTTTAGACAGTAAATCAAACTTGCATTGTTAGAATAAGTCCAGTTTGGATCTGTTTTATTATACTTTTTATTAATTCCTACATTTGATTTGCTAACACTTTATTTAGCATTTTTGTACTATGTTTTTAGCGAGATTGACCTAGAAGGGTTTGTTTATTTATTTATTTATTTATTTATTTATTTATTTATTTTGTTATCAATTGAGGTTAGCTGACCTCATATGATGAGTCGGAAAGTGTTTGCTCTTTTGCTGTCTCTGGGTGTCTTCATGCAGGATTATTGCCGTTTCCTTTTGAAGTGTTTCGAAGACTTTCATCATTGAAGGTTTTGAGTGTGAAGTTTTATTTTGGGAAAGAGTTAAATTTCAGTTTCTTTAATGAATGCAAGTCTCACAATTCATATTTTCTATTGCATCTTCTGTTAGTTTTTGTAAATTGTGCTTTCTAGTTTCCTGATTTGATTAATACTTTAAAATTTATTTGTATAACGTTTTTCATAATGCCCCCTTCCTTGATGGTAACTTTTGCATTCTTTCTTTCTTGTTTGTTGATTTTGCCAATGATTTATCCATTCAATTAGATTTTTCCCCCAAAATAAACAGGTTTTGCTCTATTTATTTGTAGTATGTTTGCTTTTCTATTTATGAATTTCTGTTCTTTATTAATTCTCTTTTCCTTTATTTTGTCTTCGTTTGCTATTTGCTTAAATTTTCTAGATGAAAATTTATTTATTTATTTATTTATTTATTTATTTATGGTGCCGGGGATCGAACTCAGGCCCTTGTGCTTGCAAGGCAAGCACTCTAATCACTGAGCTAAATCCCCAGCCCCTAGATGAAAATTTAAAATCATATGTTTCAGCATTTTTTCTAATACAGACATTTACAGCTTTATCCCTCTTATGGCTTTGCTTATATCCCATGCATTTGATATATCCTACTTTTACTCTTAATCATTAGAAATGTTTTATAAACTATGTTTTGGTTTCTTCATTTGTTCATAGACTGTTTTGAAGTATACTGTTTGCTCTATATTAAGTATTACTGATTTTCTAGTTATCTGTTTCTCTTCTTTCTTTCTTTCTTTCTTTTTTCTTTCTTTCTTCTTTCTTGATTCCATCCAGGTTAGAAAATGCATTCTGTATAGCTTCATTCCCCTGAAATTTTTATAGACTCATTTTATGGCTCAAGTCAATTTTTGTAAATATTCCAAGTGCCCTTGGAAGTAGTATAGTGTTGAGTGTGATATTCACACATGTCACTGTGCCAACAATTTATTAATCACAGTATGCAAGGATGTGTGGTAGCCACTGCTCCTGAGAAGACTCTGTTTCTTTGCCTTTTCCAACCTCTAGAGGCTTCCACATTCCTTGCCACATGGACCTTTCCACCTTCAAAGCCAGCAATGGTCAGGTGAGCCTTTTTCATAATAGTTCTGACACCCTCTCTCCTTCCCTTCCTCATCACCATTTAAGGACTCTTGTAATTATATTGTGTCCCCCCTGGAAAATCTAAGAAAGCTTCTTATGAGATGATTAGCAACATTAATTTCATCTGTACCCTTAATTCTTCTTTGCCAGGTAACATGGCCTAGTCACAGGTCCTGGGGATTAGGACGTGGACATCTTTAGGCAACAGAGGGGAGTGCCTAACACGGCAAGACAAAGAAAGTAGAAACTTCATGTTGGGGAAGTGAAATCACAAAGGATTTGGCAGACCACTTTCCTCACGTTGAGCTTGAAGCATAGCCTATTTCTTTGGTGTCCACAGATTATGAATTTCCTGAGGGCAATCCTTGCCACACGTAGCCCTTTTCCATTCAGTTCAGCTTGTGTGTCTTGGTTCATGTGTCCTGGTTTTGATGCTCCAAATCCCACTTACAAAAGAGAAAGAACAGCACGGAGGCTAATTGTAAGTGACTCTCTTCCCTGAGTGAATTGCTGGCTCCCCTTTCCTTAAATTAAAGTTTGCCCACTGAAGTGGACAACACCATTGTTGTGCTGTGAGTCCCAAGGGGCCACAGTTGCGTTTGTGAGGCTGTACGCTGTGTCTTCTGATGTCACTCTTTTATTTCTTTGCTCTCTTCAGGAAATGTACAGAGGTTCCAAAGAAGGACTTTGTTGGCAGTCAGTGACTCTTGGCAGTGAATAATAATGGCCACAATTAGCTATGAGATGGGGACCATGCCAAGTGTTTTATGCATAAGCTCTGCTCTGGACTGGAGGCTCCTGGACACAGGTGTCTGCTCTTTCTCTGTCACCTCTGCGCCAGGGCCTCCCACAGTGCTTTGCTTGGAGTAGTTGTTCAATGAATATTAATAGCATGAATGATTCCATTGACTTCTCACAAGTTCTCAAGATGTGACACTTTCCATTTCATTGCTTAGAAATAAGCTCAAAGGAATCAAATCAATGGGGATGCAAAGGCAGGTCTGAGTCTGGAGTCCAATTTCCTAGCTTCTATGCTCATCTCTTTCCTATTCAGTGTAGTCAGCATGGCAGACACATGCTCCAGAGAAGGTTCAGCCAGGAGAATACGGGAGTCAGGGCAGGAAGCTGATATCAATAAAATTGATAAAAAAGAAATGAGATCCTGCACCTGGATTTGTTGCTGGGGACATTAGAAAGTCTTCCAAGTTTCCCTGAGGGAGGAAGTTATGGTTTGGGTCTTAAATGTTTCCCAAAATCTCATGTGTTGGAGACTTGGTTCCCAGCTGATGGTGCCACTGGGAGATGATGAAAATTTTAGGAGGTGGGGCCCAGTGAGAGAAAGTAGGTCATTGGGGCTGTCCCTAGAAGGAGATTTCTGTCTTTCTCCATGCTTTTCAACCACCATAAGAAGAGCAGCTTTGCTCTCCCTTGTGCTCCCCATCATGATTCTCTGCCTCGAGACAGGTCTCCAGATAATGGAGCCAAGTAACCATGGACTGACACCTCTGAAACCATGAGTCAAAAACATCTTTCCTCCCTAAGTTGATTTTCTTAGGTATTTTGTCACAGTGATGGAAAACTGATTAACGCAGAAGACAAAGTATGTTTTAACTTTAAAAGTGGAGGAAACAGTTCAAATTGCCTGTGGTGGTTAAATTTTTATGTGCCAACTTGACTAGGTCATAGTGCCTAGTTTTTTATCAAATGCCAGTTTAGAAGGGGCCTTTAAGGGTGTTTTTAGATCCGACTGACAGTTAAATCAGGAGACTTTGAGTAATCACATTATTCTGTAATGTGGGTGAGCTTCATTCAACCAGTTGAAAGCCATAAGAGAAAAAGACGAATGTGTTCCAAGGAGGAAAGCATCGGACCTGCAGATGGCCTTTAGACCCGAGCTCCTGAGCTGCAACAGCAACTCCTCTCTGACTTTCCAGCCCGCAGCCCTGCCCTGCAGATCTTAGGCTCCTTGGGCTCCTGTAGTTAATTATGTTAGCTAACTCCTTAAGGTTCTCTGTCTCTGTCTCTTCCTTTCCCCTATTTATACCTCCAACCATTTGGTTCTGTTTCTCTAGGAAATCTTGACTAATACAGTGATGAGGGTGTACCCTCAAGAAAACGTGCCTAGAAAGGGAACTAACCATTTGTGTGGACCCAGCCTGAAGTCGCTTTCTTATCTCAGTCAAAGGCTGGGGTCTTCCAGGATGACACCCTGGAGGGATCAAAGACTGTGTGTTTGTCTATGGGTCAGAGACTGGGGTTCTGATCCCACCTCTCCAGGATAATGCTGTCCCCTAAAGACTGGCAAGCCACCCGGTCACCTGGGGTTCACAAAAACATCTCCCCAAATCCTCCACACTCTGCCCTAGCTCTTGGTTCATCCATTGACATGTCTACTTCAACTTAGTTCCCTGAGAGTGCTTCCTGGCTTAACAAATAGTCCATAGTACCTAAGTGAAACTATTCCATGGCATCTGACATTTAGCAAATGATAGCACTCAGGCAGGTAGCACTTCCTAGGCCCCATGTACTCTTCTCAGCATTTTACATATGTAAATTTAGTTTACTTTCACCCCTCTAATGCAGGTATTATAATTATCCCATATTCATCAGATAAAAATGAGAGCCAGGGAGAGTAAGTGACTTTCTCACAGTCACACAGCCAGAAGGTGTTAGCCCTACTGTTTGACTCAAAGGCCATCTGGCTCCAGAGTGCCAAATCAGAAGGCATGCTGCCTCTAGGCCATGGGGCACATTTATATTTGTAGTAATTTTGTATTGTGAAATACAAATATGGTATCTATTTTGAGTCCTAAAATACAATTGTTTTCAGAGGTGAAGGCTCGCAGTGACTCATTAGACCAGTACAGCTGTCTGGAAAGTGACCTTTATACACAATAAATTAATATGATTGATCCATTATTTTTAAGTCCTATTATTAAGTGTCCATAAATAGTCCATGGTGCCTAAATAAAAATATTCCATGGCATCTAAGTAAAAAGAAGTCAGCTTTTGTGTCTTGAGTTTCTATTTTCAACATTGACCCCTCTCAGAGCATTGGCTGTGATTCACGGAATCTCTAACCTGCCTAGCAGAGAGGGCTTTGTGCTGGGTCTTAGGAGTTTACCCAGTTGTGGTTCAGGCTCTTTGTGGAAATCCCAACACTCTTAACCCCCCAACTCATATTTATTGCTTCTCCTGTGTGCGGGAGCTTTGGCCCTAGGGCCTCGGAAAGCAAAGGGACAGAGTGCTGGCTCTGCTACACCTGAGAAGGCTGCCAAATCACTGAAAAGAGCTGCCCAGGTACAAATGGACTTTGCCACGATCCACGCCATGAATGTGTATTTCACATTTGCCTTTCTGTCAGCTTCACCCGGTTTTGAAGTGGAGCCTGCATGCATCTGACTGGAAGATCCTAATGACACCGACTTCTGAGAAATGGAACTTCTACCTCTCTGGCTGGGAGCTGGACTGGATACCAAGAGAGCTGGCTCATTGTCCTCATTGCTACCTGTTGCTTGATCTGCTCGGCATCCATGTGCACCATCCACCTATGGCTGCATCTCTCGCCAACAGTCATAACATAGTCTCAATAGAATGCACGACTCATGTACAAACGCTCTCATCCTCTCCCCAACAGGGCTCCTCTCCTGACTGCCTCCAGCATCTAGTAAGGAGTATCTTCCTCCAGTTCACTCTCAATCCCATGCTAATTTCCTGGACCCCAACTACTGAAGTGTACAGTTAATTGTCAACAATATTCTCTATGTAAGATAACAAAGGAAAGACTAATGGAAAAAAAGGAAACTTGGTTAGTGTGCATTACTATATGTCTATTTCTTCTACTGTTTAGTCTATGTTTGTTTTGCTGTCAGTCAGAACCTCAGTTTGTTCAGAGTCTTCACCTTGGAGAGAAGGGAAACCTCTGTGCATGAAGAGTTTTAAGCCTCCTGGGGTCCATACAACATGATCACAAATGGTCTTTAAGAATAATAATGAAAGGTACTATCCCACTGCCTGTATTCTGGCTCTGTTGGTTGCTGGTTCAAAGCAAACACTTCCTCCCTCGGGACATCAGTGCCATTTAAGAGTGTCATCTGCCACTGGGTGCTGTGAGTCTCCCATAGACCGTTACATCATTGCCTAAAGCTACCTGCCTCCAGGTGATGGGAAACATGGTAGGACCAACGGACCCATGAGCAGACCACCCCCTCTCATCTTTTGGTACAAAATGAAATTCCTTGGTCAGAGTCAAGGCTGAGTTGAATAACAGATAATGAAATATAATTTAAAGGTCAGTTAATACTGTCTTTGGAAGAAGTAGATGAAGCCTGAAAGAACGAATCTTGGAAATATTTACTGTGATGAGGAGGAAACCCTCTCTCTTCATGATGAGACAGGTCCAGTGTCGTTAACCTGCTGCCTGGTGACTGGCTGCTCCTTCTTGGAGTGGGTGACCGGGGAAAGAGGCTGAATGGCATTGACTGACTGGGCCACCTTACCTACCTCTCCTGGGAATCCTACTGATGAGTATCACATGAGGAAGATCATCATGCTCTGGGCCCCTTCTGAGAGACATGTCTAAAAATCACTTTCCCACACTTTCTTGTCAGTAATGATCTTGTTTCAATTTGGCTTAGCTATTTGGTTAGACATACAGGTTAGTTATCCAGCCACCGAGTTTCCATCCAGATACAGTGAACAATCACATGTACCATTCAAAATTCTGCCCTTGAGATGATTTCTCTTCCCTGCTGTGCTTCAGGGCCACCTTCACTTGACGATGTTATATTACTATATCCTCCTCTGATTAGAGTTGGCCTATCATGCAGAGCTATCTGCAGACTGATGTTGGATTACTTCTTTCCTCAGTCATCTGATTCTAGGGACTCTCAGAAGGGGACATAAATATAGGTTGAAAGAAAGGTAGTGATATGACAAGAATAGATGTCTTGGGAGTAGAAGCCACATATGCAAATGAAGTAATTATACTTGCAGGATTTGCTGAACCAGTTTGTATGTCTTATTGCTATGGATGTGGAAGACTTCTGGGCATGCATGACTGATGGGTTGTTAGGTCAGAGTAGGAGGCGCATGATCTGCAGCTCAAGTTTCACATGCATTCAGACTCTAAAAAAGTCCCAGCAGAGATCTAAGGCTGCTCCTCAAAGAGACGAACATAGACTTATTCCAAACGCCTGGGGCTGGCGCTGCTTTCCTCTATCAGATCTTGCTATGGGCTCCATACTGCAGCCTGTTCCATCATTTTAAAGTACTGAGTCATAAGGCTGCAATGACAGGAGCTACTTGCACTGCAGCCTGACCCGTTG